>MU122134.1:174812-188545 GCA_014904905.1 Wilcoxina mikolae CBS 423.85
AAATATTATTAAGTTTTCTACTTTAAGAATATATGTCTTTACATTTTCGAGACCTTGACTCTATTGTTCTTTACGCACACGCCCTTTGTGAACGAGCAGTTACCAATCACGACTTCTGGTGCGCACGTGGGTATATTGCCTATCACGACATCGCGTTCGAATATTGTCACTGGTTCTATACCGGTGAACTGCCCTCAGTTTATTACCTCAACTCGTCTGAAGACGAGGACGAAGAAGAGTCTTTCTCTGAGCTCTTACATAACGAAGACGATTTTCAGGACACCTACGATTTCTGAAGAGTAGACGGCCATACTTACGACGGTGCTTGGGTCATAAGTATCCCCGTAACACCGCCGGGGCCGCTGCCGCCGGGGTTCAATTTGTCTTTGTCTTGAAAGTTGGCCCGACTGTATCGTGGGCACGTGTGTGTCAAGTGGCTGCCGTTGCAGCGGATGCACTTCTTATTGGCGAGGCGGTTGTCGAGAACCTCTCTCGAGACCCATGGTGCCGGAGGTAAGTCGGTACGTTTGCCACCGCCGCTGCCGGTGGTCTTTCCTCCGGAAGTTGTCTCGGCGGGCTCGGAAATTGACGGTCTGAAATTACGTTTCTTGTCGGTTCGTTTGAACGATTCTCCATTGCCACCAGAACCGCCGGTAGGCTGCTTCTGTTGCTGTTGTTGTTGTTGTTGTCTCCCGTTCGCCCTTCCCGGCCCGGGTTGGAACTCCACGGCTGCTGCTCGGTCGAAGAGCTCGTCGATGCTTCCGAACCTCCAGTTTGTCGTCAAGGGTTTAATCCGTGATCGTAACCCAGGCTTCATCCCCGTCCAGGCCATTTCGTATAACCTCCTAGGATCCTGTTCTTCGTCCCATTTGGCTTCTCGCCACAAGGTACGGAGCCGGTTGGCCCATACCCGTACTGGTTCATCCTGGTTGTGGAATCCCTGGTCAAATTCTCGGTAGGCCCGCATAGCTGCGTTCAGCACGCGGTCGGGGTCGCCGTACGTCTTTTGGAGTTGCTCAACGAAGAGGTTGAAATCGATCATGGCAGGGTGGTTCGAAATCCGTAACTTTTGGCCCCAAGTGACTGGGTCCTCCATCTTCGTTTTCCGTTGCGAAGGATCCTTATGGCCGCTCCAACTGCCGAGTAGATTTAGAGCGTATTTGACTTGATCCGGTACCCCGTTCGGGAAATGCTGATGGTGAGAGTCGAAATTTCCATGGAGAACACTGATGAAGTTATCCAATTCGGAGGTGCCTCCGCAGTATCGCTCAGGGTCGACCATCTTAAAGATTCCGGACTTACCGCGCTCCTGCTCCGCGGCTCGCTCCCTAGCAGCCTCTCGTTCCCGAGCTGCTTCTCCCTCCTGGGCCCATTCCGCTCGTTCGGCCCGTCGTTCGGCTCGCATTTCGGCTTGTTGCTTGAAAAGGAGCTTCAGCATCAATCGATTCTGGGTGGCCATGTCGCGATGATCATCTTCGGTAATCATTGATGAGAAGTCGATGTCGTCGTCGTCCTCGTCTCTGACACGTGTATTTTCCCGCTCAGGATTGAGATCTCCGTCGTCGGGATTCGGATTTTCGTCGTCGGCGTCGAGATTATTATTGATTGCGGCGGTATCTTCGACCGGAGCCCGTTGGCTGCTAGCCGTCGGTGCCTGTAGAGTTTCCTCGCTTTCGCGATCGTCAGTGACATGTACTTGACTTCTAATTGACTTCTTTGGAGGCATTGGGGTGCAATTGAGTGTAATTGGCTGATCATCTGTTTTTGTGTACATGTTGTGACGCGTCGAAAAAGTAAGGGGATAACGAAGTCCCGTGAGCGAAACGTATCTGGTGACTGAAAAGTGATTATAGTGTAAGGCCGTACGTCCTCGTATGGTGTAAGGACATACGTCCTCGTATGGATAGATACTTAAAGATACGGTTGCAAACGGGAGTATGTAATAAAGATATCAATTGTACGGTATGTAGGTAAGATAATCGCTAGCGTGCCAAAAGCACTTCGCGAGGTGATTATATTTGAAGGGCGGTTACCCGGCCTCGGCAACCAAGTGTCCCTGGGAAGGCCAAGTGCGCTTGGGAGCCAAGTGCACTTGAGAGCCAAGTGCACCTGACACCGCCATTACATCATCCCCCTCTCTATCCGCAGACCTCCTGGGCTGCAGCATATATATATACACATAAAGGAAGACAAGATAAGGTGCGTACGCGTTTGTACGCCTGCAAAAGTCCTGTGACCGATCGGTGCCATCACGGCGGCCTCACGGCGGATCCGGTGCACAGGGAAACTCCACCTCCAGTGGCGATGGTAAAACCCGTGCCGACGCCATTTATACCGGGCCGAGATCCATAAGAAACGAAGAGAAAGAGAAGAGAAGGAAACGTCCCATTGACCCTAGATCCTCCACCTCTAAACCGTAGTCCACCTCTAAACCGTAGTCCACCTCTGAACCGTAGTCCACCTCTGAACTGTAGTCCACCTCTGAACCGTACCTCGGCGATGACGTCGATTATGGCCGTGGCTTCCTTGGGTGCTCCCTATGGAACTCGTCGACTAGTTCTTGAGCATTCTCGAGGTTCTCTGCCGGCTGCCAGCTCGTGCGTAGGTAGTTGTAACCGGCCCACTGAACGAGACAGTGGATCATCCGGTAGCGTCACTTGGAATCGAGAATCTGATCGACCTCCCACTCGTCCGTATCATCGACAATCGTCGGCTGTGGTTCCGATGGTGGCTGGCCTGTGAGGGGTTGTCCCTTAGCAGGTGCACGAGGTACGGAGGATGTCCATGGCAATCTGCGGTTGATCACCTGTCACTATGGATGGTCAACATCACACCCGCAGCTATCCTATCCTCTGAGCGACGAAGCTACGCATATCCAATACCGAGCCCAGACAAAGCGGAATGATTAACCTGCACGAGGGCAGTGCACCTTCTCGATCGAACAGCGATAGTCACGGCACTTAGCTGGCAGATTCATCAGACCCGGATACTTAGGGCGGTATGCTACTATATGCCTAGGCCCCCGATAGTTAGGTACGTCATGAGTTGATGAAGCACAATCATGCCATTGCGGGGACTTGCGGGTCAGCCGTGCATGATTGTTTCGACCAGAATTACTTTACCTTATTAGCAATAAGGGACAGCCGGCTAGAGTGGGGTACGCCTCTACACTCTCCGGCAGGCACACGTCAGAACATGAGAAGCGGGACTTTACTATGGAGATAACTATACAGTCTAGAGACTCCATATGTTAACTGCGTCCTGGTAGTTCAATCTACCTATTGAGAACTTGTGTGTGGGTCATCATTTCCGAGTAACGGCAGTTCTTGGCTGAGCTGGTCCGACATAAGCTGCAGCCCTGAGACGGGAGTAAAAGTCAGCGAGATGGAAGTACGATACGTGGCATAGCAATGGCTGGTCGCCAATATAAGTCTATGAGGGTAAACATACCCCTGCAACCCACTATCCGATTTAACATTGAGTCAAGATATCTAAGAGGAAGTGATGGTTCGATGAACGTGTCAGCGGTCGTTGCCGAAAAACCTATTTTCTGCGTTTGCATACAGACCAGAAGAAAAGCAAACGGGCTCGGGGTAGCTACGTGGCAAAACCTGGCGGCATGAGGATAACCTATGGGATGCCTCGCACTTTAGAAAAGTGCCGAACGTCAAACGAAAAAGAAGCGCAAACTACTAGGATTGAGTAATCAGCCTAACGATCAGAAGCCATAGCTATCTTAGTACAAACACTGAAATCATAGAGAGTAGACGAGTAACTCGCTCTATAAAAGAACCACCTTTACACCTGCAAAGAAAAAACATCAAGCTCTAGCAGCAATCCACAGTCAGAACACACCAGCGGACAAGAATCTAAAATATTATTAAGTTTTCAACTTTAAGAATATATGTCTTTACATTTTCGAGACCTTGACTCTATTGTTCTCTACGCACACGCACTTTGTGAACGAGCAGTTACTCACCACAACTTCTGGTACGCACGAGGGTTCATCTCACACTACGACATCGCTTTTGCATACTGTCACTGGTTTTACACCGGTGAACTTCCGTCAGCTTATTACGCCAATCTTTCGGAGGACGAGGAAGAATCCTACTCTGAGTTCTTGCACGACGAAGACGACTTTCAGGATACCTACGACTTCTGAAAAGTAGGCGGCCTTACTTACAACGGTGTTTCGGTCATAAGTATTCCCGTAACAGTATAATATTTTGGGCATGTCCAAAAGTGTTTATGACTACGAATTGCATAGTGTGCGATACCCCAGCCTGCTGCGCAATCCGATATCTCAACCATCCAGAAGGAAGTACTAGACAGGGATTTTGCGCAGAACATTGTCAGGGAGGTTGCAGCAGAACCTGTGTTACGTGCAACTTTTATACACGGCTGAGGAATAGATCGCAACAAGAACAGGTACCACGGCAGGTACCACCTCCACAAGGACAACTAGTTACCGGTCCTTTTACATTCCCCTCTCGGCAACTTCACAATGGCCAGCAACAGATGCCGACTTCTCTCAGGAGCGAGCCAGTTGGCACCAGTGTCATCTGGAGTCGCGAAATCCAAACAGCACTCCAAACCCTTATCAGAATGGGTCAGGAAACTACAAGAGCAATACGAGGCCTCGAGGAGGCAGTATCTCGACTCCAAGATGGACGAGGACACGGAAATGATCGACAGCGTACAGGCCCAGGTCAGTCATCTGGATCAGGAGTTTCAACGACTGGTCAACGCCTGCAACAGCAAGAAAGAGGCCATCGAGGCGGAATTCGATGACGTTCGACTAGGTTGTCAGCTCTTTGGTCGGCAAGTGGCAACCGACAAGGCCCTCGAACAACAGGCCATCGTGGGGCACGAGGAACAGATTCAGGTTCTCAACGCTGTGTTGAGCGAGACGACGACGAGACTGGCAGCACTTCAATGTCAGAATGATTACGTGGTTAAGGAAGCATCGGAGGAATTCGAAAGCCTAAGGAATAGGATTACGGAGTGCGAAAATCAGATAAAGGCACTCCAGATTAAGATGTTGGCATGGAATGTAGCGTTAAAATCGCAACAGGAAAGGACGGAAAGGTTGGAAAAAAGATTTGCGGAGGAAGTACTAACGTGGATGGACCATCAGATTCTGGAAGCAAGGGTTGTCAAGCTTCAGAAAGAACATACTGGACTTACTTCAGCTTTCGAGAGAGCTAAGGTCTCGGAGTCAACACCGGTTCACCCAGATAGGCGGGTTCAGATCCAACAATGGCAACAACGGGCAGAGGAGCGAGGAAGATGTATTTCGCCCATTACGGACTCAGACGTTGCAGAGATCGTTGGTCTAAGAGGAGGATCTGGAACAGATGTTGGATTAGGAGAGGTTCCTCCCGCAGAGGAGGTTCAACCGGGGCCATCCAACCCACCACCACCCGCGGGCGGAGCTGGAGGAGATCCACCTCCACCGGGTTCACATCATTCGGGGTCTCACTGCTCAAGGAACGGAAGCGATAGACGCCGTCAGAGGACAGATACCCAGCAACCGAAGGAACGCTGAGAAATGCGACTTAAACTATTGGATCCAGCAAAGTTTAAGGGAAGGGCTTCGGAGGATTTTGATGTGTGGTGGATGAGTATGGAGGCATTCGTTGCGGACCAACCACATTTGTTTACCGGCCCAGGCCTCAAAATTCAGTACGTACGTGGACGACTGGAGGATCATGCATTGGCTTGGCACATGCAATGGGAGTCGGAAGCACATGCGGGAAAACACCCTCGCAGCTGGTCGGTATACCGAGCTGCAATCAATGCCCGTTTCCATAACAAACACCAACAGGAAACAGCATACAAAGCACTCACCGAACTCAGATACGGTGGAAATGTTCAGGATATGATTACGGGGTTTGATACCCTGAACGCAAAAGCAAAAGTTTTTGGAGTGGCATATCGGACTATGCTGATGAGCAAGCTACCCTCCGAAATCTTCAAGCATCTTACTCTTATCAATCCGGCTGATAAGACAGATGAGGAACTTCGAGAAATTTTCATCAATGCCGGCAAAAATATTGAAGTCTGGAAGGCAAACGAGAAGAATTTCAGATTTATGGGAAAGTCAAGAATATCTGAAACATCTTCCGGACGAGTCAACAAAGACAGGGGCAAGATCCAGAAGCCTAGAGGTCTTGGTTCCGGATTCCAACGTCAACGCCAGCGTTTTGAACAGCGAGGCACTCAGCAACGGTCAAGGGACAACAGGGGTTCATCTATACCCAACCCCTTTGTGAACGCTGAAGGTAAGACCTTCAAACAGCTGACGGATGGAATCGAAAACTCAGAGCTGGCTCGACGACGAGCAGCAAAGGAATGTCAGCGCTGTGCATGGCCCGCTGACCGAAAAGGCAACCATAACACCATGAAATGCATTCGGGACATTAAATCGTCAAAAGGAACTGCCGACTACGGCCACCCGAAAGCATACCAAAAAATGAAGGTCGGGGCATACGACCAGTTAGACGATGAGATGGACGATTATATGGTTGGAGAACGAGAGGAGGTTGAGGAAACTTCGGAAGGAGAAAAACCATCCGGTTCGGAATCTGCCGATAGTGAGGAAGAAGATTCAGATATGGCAGATAATTGGTGGGAGCATCAGGATAGCTCGGATTAATGGTAAGTATCGAGATGGAGTGAAGAATACAGAGATAGGCGGGAGAAAGCCTTTAGTCTTGGTTGTTACTAATATGATGTCCGGTCGTCACCCTGAGGATTCTGGTAGGGATGAAACTGCTGGTTAGTAGTGACGCAACAAGACAACCACAATTACGACTATAACTATGACACCATACGATACAAACAACCATGGACGCATCAACTTCTTCGATTTAGCAGGAACTCCCTGTTTACTTTCAAAACCAGAAACCCTCAACGTATTCGCAAGCATCGACGAAATACTCAACGAGCCAGAAGAACCACTCGAAGCCTACTTCTGGGATCAACCTCATTCACCAAAGCCTTGGAATCTGTATTGGACAGAAGCGGCTCGGAACGGAGGTGGCTTGGCCATTGACGATCCCGTCTTTGAGGACTTCTGGACCAAATACAAGGGAATGCACATTGAGTGTGAGAATTGGACTTTCTGTTGCGGCGAATATGACTGCAGGGACACACGAACCACGTTCGGAAGAGCACCTGGTGCTTTATCAACAACTTGCGAAGTGGAAGAACATTACCCAGAAGACGTTGTTCCCACATTCGAAGAACTACTATACGAAGAACCTATTTACGAGTGGTAGAACGATACTACCCTCAAAGACCCGTTGTGGCCGAGCCATTGTCGAAAGGATGGCTACCAAACGAAAACACGTCCCCTCAGAAGAAGAACCCTCAACTAAACGTCAAAACACCTCAGACGATTTTGTCTACTACGAAACGAAACATGTACACAAGATTCCCAAAACCAGAATCGGCGAACGACCCGTATACCGGTTCTTTGTGGACCACACGGGCAGCGATGGAAAAATACAGCAGTTCCCAGTCCGAGCCATGCTGGATTTGGGATCGACATCTTTTACCATGTCACCTCAGTGTGCCAAGGTATTTAAGATTCCGGTAGTCAGACGGTCAAAAGGAATGAAAGCAAAGGACTTTAGCGGTAAGTCAACACAACTTCCTGGATTATATACAGTACCGTTAGGATTAGCTTTTGGAAACCATCGCACACTCGAAACGTTCGAGATTTTGCCGATGCATGCTGACTACGATGTTCTTATACCTGCTTGGTATTTGAAACAACATAAAGCGCAGGGAGCAACATACGGATGTCTACACTTCACCGAGTGTGAACGGAAATGTTACAATCACGGACATCTCCACACTAATTGGGAGATTACGTACGACGATCGTATCGCTACCCGAACCGACGCCATAAATATCGGTGCTTTATGTTTCGCATCAACAAGTATATTGGCAGAAAAACTCCCTCAACAGTACCATAAGTGGATGTTACTGTTCGACCCTCACGAAGCTGAAAAGCTACCCTCTCACGGTCCACATGATCATCAGATTAACCTGAAAGTACCTGACGATCAGGTTAAAGTCGGACCAATATACCAACTCTCGCGCGAAGAAGAACGATTGCTCAAGGAATACATTGATAAGATGGTAAGAGAAGGAAAAATAAAACTGTCCATGGGACAAGCCGGATCACCGATCCTTTTTGTGCCCAAACCAAATGGACGAGGCCTGCGTCTTTGTGTCGATTATCGAAGACTCAACGATTTGACAATCACAGACAAGACGGCTCTACCATTGATGGATGAATTACAAAGTCGAATGAAAGGAGCAACCTGGATTACGAAGTTGGATATGAAATCGGGATATCATTTAATTCGAATGGCCAAGAGACATGAATGGAAAACGGCATTCAGAACGAAGTTCGGATCGTACAAATACACGGTCATGCCGTTCGGCCTCACCAACGCACCAGCTACTTTTCAACGTTGGATGAACGGTATCCTCCAACTTTTCCTAGGAGGACTTAACGACATTACGGTTATCTATATCGACGATGTCCTTATCGCCACCAAGAGAACATGGGAAGAACACCACGAATATGTAGGCAAGATACTTCAAGTCCTACAGGATAACAACCTTGTGGTGGAAATCGACAAGTGCGAATTCGATAAGCAGGAGGTTGAATTCCTCGGATTCCTTGTTAGCGGCGAAGGACTAAAAATGGCACCAAGTCGGAGCGAAGCCATAACGAAATGGCCAATGCCTAAAAACCAAAAGGAAGTTCAGGTTATTATGGGTTTATGGAATTTTTATCGACGATTCATCATGGGATTCGCCGGTATCGTCGCACCTATTACAGATACTCTTAAGGGCGACGGAAAAAACTTCCGGTTCGGAGATGCAGCCAAGGCAGCTTATTATAAGATTTGCATCTTATTTGCGGCAGAAAATACACCAATACTTCGACATTACGACGACGATAGACCAGCCATGGTTGAAACGGATGCATCGGACTTTGCTATGGGGGCAGTCATGTCACAAAAGTTTGATGACGGCAAAGTACATCCGGTCGCCTTCATTTCAAAGAAGTTTTCGCCAGCTGAACTAAATTACCAAATATACGATAAAGAAATGCTCGCTATCATATATGCATTCAAAACATGGAGATGTTATCTCCAAGGAGCAATACATACAACAACAGTCTTTTCCGATCATATGAACCTCCAATACTTCAAGGAAACGCAACAGCTCAATCGAAGACAAGCACGATGGGCAGAAGTATTGCAAGAATACAATGTTAAGATTGTTTATCGAAAAGGAGCGGCTAATGGAAAGGCTGATGCGTTGTCAAGGCGCCAAGAGTTCGCCCTAAAAGAGGGAGGTACAACTTCGGCAACCTTGTTAGGACCAGATCATTGGTTAGAAGTCGGAGCGATAGATCTGGACAGTGAAGATTGGGAAGAAATCAGTTTGGCTGGATTTACGATTAGTCAGTTGACAGAGACAGTGAAGGAAAAGTTTAAAAAGGAAATTGGTCAGGATGAGGAATATCAAAGGATATTACGGAAGGTTCAGGAGAAGAATCAGAATATTGACGGAAGGTTTGGAACAGATGAAGAAGGAATGTTGTGTTGGAAAGGAAGGTTATATGTAGTGTTGGCAACGAACCGCCCGGGGTTCGTACAATTGACGAACCGATTTGGTCCGTGTGAACCGGATCCTTGCCAAGCCTTTCGCCTCAAACCCCACCATTTCGACCAACAACTGCGAACAAAAATAAGTAAGCGAGGTCTTGTCCGATCGGCTCGATTTTTGGTGCATCTTGTAGCTAACTTCTCCCGCTACAAGATGCGATAAAAATCAAGCCGATCGGACAAGAACTCACTTACCTATTATCGTTCGAAGATAGATGGTTCGTGAACCGGTTCGGACAAACCTCAGAACTTCGTCCAAATCTCGGATCGAATCCGGATCGAACTGCGCCCTGGTTCGATCCGCGACGAACCGATCCGCTTCATTGCCAACACTAGTTATATGTACCAGACGGATTTCGGAAGAAAGTACTCCACCAGGAACACGACTCACGCATCGCCGGACACTTCGGTCGCGAACGCACCTTGGAACTTATCACGAGGAATTTTTACTGGCCTAAACTCGAGGACGACGTACGAGAATACTGCAACAAGTGCGACTCATGTCAACGGACAAAAACACCTCGACACGCGAAGCATGGGCTACTACACCCACTCGAACTACCATCCTCACCATGGACTTATATATCGGTCGACTTCATCACCGATTTACCGGAGTCCAACGGAAATAGGAACATCATGGTAGTAGTCGACAGGTTCACCAAAATGGCGCACTTTATTCCCACAGATAAACGAGAATCTTCCATGGTCGCAAGATTGTTTCTTAACAACGTCTGGAAGTATCACGGCATGCCCCTAGACATAGTATCGGATCGCGACGCAGTCTTTACCGGTCATTTTGTTGCGGACTTATACCAATTTCTTGGCATCAAGCGATCAATGTCTACAGCTTTTCACCCACAGACGGACGGACAAACTGAACGCATCAATCAGACCATTAAACACTACCTGCGTACGTATTGTAACTACGAGCAATCTAACTGGAGCGAAATGGTACCCATGGCCGAATACGCATACAACAATTCGAAACATGCGTCCACAAAGATTACATCTTTTTACGCCAACTATGGGTATGAAGCACATACGAATTGGCCAACGGAAGTTCAGTTTCGCAACCCAGGCTCGGAATTGTACCCTCATTACATGGTCGAAGTTTATCGCCGTCTAGAACAACAGCTTGAGGAGACCAAGGAGAAGATGGGTCAATACTAGTGTTGGCAACGAACCGGATCGGTTCGAGACGGATCGAACCAAGCAGGGATTCGGTTCGGGTTCGATCCGGGATTTGTCGGATTTAGCCGGTTTGTCACAAACCGGTTCGCGAACCATTGAATTGCGAACGATAATAAGTAAGCGAGTTCTTGTCCGATTGCCTCGATTGTTAGCGCGTTCAAAAGAGCTCGATCCCAGCTACATTTTGCGCCCAAAATCGTGGAATTCGGACAAGAACTCGCGTACTTATTTTTGTTCGAAATTGTGGGCCGAAATGGTTGGGTTTGAGGCGAATGGCTTGGCAAGGATCCGCTTCGCTCGAACCGAACCGGTTCGTCAATTGTACGAATCCCCTGCGGTTCGTGGCCAACACTAGTCAATACTACGATCGCAAGCGACGCCCAGCTCCTCAGTATAAAATCGGAGACTTGGTTATGCTTAACGGAAGCAATATTCGGACGAAACGACAGTGTCGAAAGCTCAACGATATGATGTATGGACCGTTCAAGATCATTAAGGTTGGAGGCAACAAACGATGGTGTCGACTCAAACTTCCCACTACATGGAAAATCCACCCAGCCTTGAATGTCGCCTTGCTTGAACCATATCGAGGTAATCCCTTAGAGAGGGAGGTACCTCCAATCGAGGCTGACGATGGCGGCTAAACACCCGAATCAATTGTTGCCAGCGGACCAACGGATAACGATCACCGAAAACATATTTTTCTAGTTAAATGGTCTGGATATTCTCACGACGAGAATACCTGGGAATCATGGGAACATCTTAACGACGTCGCCCCCGAACTCGTCACCGAATACTACTAGTGTTGGCAACGAAGCGGATCGGTTCGTCGCGGATCGAACCAGGGCGCGGTTCGATCCGGATTCGATCCGAGATTTGAACGAAGTTCCGAGGTTTGTCCGAACCGGTTCGCGAACCATCTATCTTCAAACAATAATAGGTAAGCGAGTTCTTGTCCGATCGGCTCGATTCTTTTCGCATCTTGTAGCGGGAGAGGTTAGCTACAAGATGCACCAAAAATCGAGCCGATCGGACAAGAACTCGCTTACTTATTTTTGTTCGCAGTTGTAGGTCGAAATGGTGGGGTTTGAGGCGAAAGGCTTGGCAAGGATCCGGTTCACACGGACCAAATCGGTTCGTCAATTGTACGAACCCCGGGCGGTTCGTTGCCAACACTAAATACTACACCAAGAATCCAGCGATGGAAAGGGACTCCCGGTGGAAATCTCAAGGGAAGAAATCTTTGGTACGAAAGAGAAGGAAATTATGAATTTCATTTGTTAAACTCAAACCGCGCTGAGTTACGCGGAGGTCATTATTATATTAAAAGAATTTTTATTTTTATACCCAAAGTTATGAGATACATGCTGTCTGAGTGGTATCTATTGTTTGAACACTTTTTATGATGGAGATTCTGTTGAGGTCACCAGAGCTAGAGAGGGAGGTACTGTTAGGGGTTGTCCCTTAGCAGGTGCACGAGGTACGGAGGATGTCCATGGCAATCTGCGGTTGATCACCTGTCACTATGGATGGTCAACATCACACCCGCAGCTATCCTATCCTCTGAGCGACGAAGCTACACATATCCAATACCGAGCCCAGACAAAGCGGAATGATTAACCCACGCGAGGGCAGTGTACCTTCTCGATCGAACAGCGATAGTCACGGCACTTAGCTGGCAGATTCATCAGACCCGGACACTTAGGGCGGTATTCTACTATATGCCTAGGCCCCCGATAGTTAGGGACGTCATGAGTTGATGAAGCACAATCACGCCATTGCGGGGACTTGCGGGTCAGCCGTGCATGATTGTTTCGACCAGAATTACTTTACCTTATCAGCAATAAGGGACAGCCGGCTAGAGCGGGGTACGCCTCTACACTCTCCGGCAGGCACACGTCAGAACTCGAGAAGCGGGACTTTACTATGGAGATAACTATACAGGCTAGAGACTCCATATGTTAACTGCGCCCCGGTAGTTCAATCTACCTATTGAGAGCTTGTGTGTGGGTCGTCATTTCCGAGTAATGGCAGTTCTTGGCTGAACTGGTCCGACATAAGCTGCAGCCCTGAGACGGGAGTAAAAGTCAGCGAGATGGAAGTACGATACGTGGCATAGCAATGGCTGGTCGCCAATATAAGTCTATGAGGGTAAACATACCCCTGCAACCCACTATCCGATTTAACATTGAGTCAAGATATCTAAGAGGAAGTGATGGTTCGATGAACGTGTCAGCGGTCGTTGCCGAAAAACCTGTTTTCTTCGTTTGCATACAGACCAGAAGAAAAGCAAATGGACTCGAGGTAGCTACGTGGCAAAACCTGGTGGCATGAGGATAACCTATGGGATGCCTCGCACTTTAGAAAAGTGCCGAACGTCAAACGGAAAAGAAGCCCAACCTACTGAGATCGAGTAATCAGCCTAACGATCAGAGGCCATAGCTATCTTAGTACAAACACTGAAATCATAGAGAGTAGATGAGTAACTCGCTCTATAAAAGAACCACCTTTGCACCCGCAAAGAAAAAACATCAAGCTCTAGCAGCAATCCACAGTCAGAACACACTAGCGGACAAGAATCTAAAATATTATTAAGTTTTCAACTTTAAGAATATATGTCTTTACATTTTCGAGACCTTGACTCTATTGTTCTCTACGCACACGCACTTTGTGAACGAGCAGTTACTCACCACCACTTCTGGTACGCACGAGGGTTCATCTCACACTACGACATCGCTTTTGAATACTGTCACTGGTTTTACACCGGTGAACTTCCGTCAGCTTATTACGCCAATCTTTCGGAGGACGAGGAAGAATCCTACTCTGAGTTCTTGCACGACGAAG
>MU122134.1:188930-202272 GCA_014904905.1 Wilcoxina mikolae CBS 423.85
CCGGCGTACTTCGTCTGGTGGGCTTGGGCTTCCAACAAGTTCTCCCAGAGGGTGCGGTGTGTCTCCTCGAGGGCGGTTGCCATGGAGTCCGCTTGGGCTTCCGACTTCAAGTGGCCTAAGTCCTTGGGTGCCTTGAACTGCATCGTCGAGTGGTAGTTGTAGTTGGCCCAGAAGGAAGTCATCCTCGTCGAAGCATGCACGGTGTTGTTGTACGCGAATTCGGCCAATAGTAGGAGCTCCACCCAGTTATCCTGCTCGTAGTTGCAGATGGCTCGGAGATACTGCTCCATCATCTGATTTTGCCGTTCCATCTGGCCGTCCGTCTGCGGATGAAAAGCGGTCGACAGGCGGTGATCCATACTCATGTGACTACAGACCTTCGTCCAGAATCGGCTCGTGAATTGGGCGCCCCGATCAGTGATGATGTTGTCAGGGACGCCGTGTTTGCAGATCACGTGCTCGAGGAAGAGCCTGGCCAGCTCCGGTGAATCGATATACTTTCTGCAGGGCAGGTAGATTGCCATCTTTGTCAGTCGATCAACGATGACTAGGATCCCCGTGTATTTGGACGCGGTCGATTCTGGCAGGTCTGTAACGAAGTCCATGGTGACGCCTTCTCAGGGTTGTGATGGTGGTGGCAGTGGCATGTTGATTCCATGGCGGGCATGCTGCGGGGCCTTGATTCGGTGACATACTTCGCAGCTGCTGACGAACTTCCTTATGTGCGCGTCCATTCAGGGCCAAAAGAAATCCCTAGAGACTAGCTCAGCAGTTTTAAGAGCTCCGAAGTGACCGGACTCGGGGTTGTCATGGAAGAGACTTATCACTTTGCCGCGGAGAGCATCGTCCGCGGGGACATATATCCTCCCCTCGTAGGTCAGCGCTCCAGCGACGACGCTCCATTGGTTCTCATCTTCGGCTTCGGCTGTGGCCATTGGGTTATCGACTAGCATACCCGAGACGTCGACAGCCAATGGGTCAGTAGCCTGGGCCTTCTGAATCGCAGGTAGGAGGTCATCGTAGGGTTCAACAACAGGTGTAGCGGTCGCTAAGAGCCGTCCGACAGGCTTCTCGTAGCCGACCTCGTAGTTGAACCGTCTCGACGGGCCATCGGTGGGGTTTTTGGCGCCTTCCAAGTGTTCGATGCTGAAGTCGTACGCCGAGAGGATTTCCGACCACCTAGCTTGTCGCCGTGAGAGCACTTTGGAAGTTTGGAAATACTCAAGGTTCTTGTGGTCACACCGCACCAGCACTTTGTGACGGGCGCCCTCCAGATAGTGCCGCCATTGCTTGAAGGTCTCGACGATGGCGAGGAGTTCCCGATCGTACGTGTCGTAATTCTGCTCAGCCGGAGAGCATTTCCGAGAGTAGAAATTGACTGGCCAAAGGGTTCCGAAGCCATCATACTGGTTCATGATGCCTGCAATCGCGAAGCCGCTCGCGTTCATCTGGAGGATGATCGGCTTGGCTGGGTCGAAATGCTGCAAAATCGGTGCCACAGAAAAGGCTTTCTTCAGTTTCCGGAAGGCGAGCTCTGCATCTCTCGGCCACTCCCATTTTGGCTTTCCTGGAGCCTTCTTTAGCAAGTTCGATATGGGTGCCGTTACCTTGGCATATTTCCGGATGAATCTCCGGTAGAAGTTCGTGAATCCGAGCAGCACTTGTACATCATGTATTGACTTAGGAGTCAGCCAATCTTCGATTGTTAATATTCGGTCCGATTCCATGCCGACGCCTTCGGAGCTGATCACGAAGCCAAGATAGCCGACCTCCGTAACTCCGAATTGGCATTTCTCCGCTTTGCAGTAGAGTCCGAACTCTTGGAGTCGCTCCAGCACCTTCCGAACATGTTCGTCGTGCTCTGTCTCGTTTGTGGAGTAGATCAGAATGTCGTCGAGGTAGCAGACGGCAAAGTCATCAATGTAGGGCCGCAGACAATCGTCGATATAAGCCTGGAAAGTAGCTGGTGCGTTCGTCAAGCCAAATGGCATGACTTTGTACTCGAATTGGCCATATCGGGTTCGGAATGCTGTCTTGTACTCGTCGCCCTCCTTAATTCGAATGAGGTGGTAGGCTCCGCGGAGGTCGAGTTTCGTAAAGACTCTGGCACCTCCCACACGGTCAAGAATCTCTGAAATCAAAGGAAGAGGGTACCGGTTCTTAATTGTCGCCTTATTGAGCGCACGGTAGTCCACACAAAGCCTTAATCCTCCATCCTTCTTCTTAGCAAAAAGTATCGGTGCTGCCGCCGGTGAGGACGACCGCTGGATAAACCCATTTGCTAGGTTCGTTTCGATGTAAGCCTTCAGAGTCTTTAGCTCGACCTCTGACAGGTTATATATGCGCCCATATGGTAACTGAAACCTGGGCTCCAGGTCAATCGCATGGTCAATTGACCGGTGCGGTGGCAGCGTCTCCGACTTGGCCTTACTAAAGACCTCCACGAATTCCTGATACTTGGCGGAGATATGGCCGCTGTCGTCTGTAGGCACCATTTCAGGCGCAGCTCCATCTATACTCGTTAGTGGTATTTTCAATCGTGAGATGGAAGCGAAGGTTGGAATCCAGGAGCCCTTGTCATAACGAGTTATCCTCGATGGGAACCACCGCCGTCCAGTACTCCCTTCGTGACTCGGCGAGCCGGTAGCAGTCATTCAAGCTCCGCATTGTTGGTAACTCTTCTGCCGCAACTACCGCCGCTGCTCCTGCTCGCTTGTCCAGCTCCAGGCGCTCCTCTCACCTTTGGGGGTGATGCCTTCCATGGAAGCTCCCAGCAACCCTGTGCAATCGCCAATGCGTATGGGGAATGCCGCGAGAACCTCATCGCTAGCTATGAGATCCTCGAATACGGTAGCTCCAAGCAGATGTATGTCTCGAACCCCGCCCTCCCCAGATGCCTGTGGAGGGTTCGGCGTCACATTGACGGTGGCCGCCGGTGTATTCGGCGTCACATTGACGGTGGCCGTCGATGTATTTGGCGTCACATTGACGGTGGCCACCGGTGTATTTGCATCGCCACTTGGGGTCCGCAGAGATAGAAGTCGACCGGATGTCCAGTCGACCTCAGGGTTCCTAGCCTTGAACCAAGGCAAGCCTAGAACCAGGTCATATGCCATGGGCACGACCAGCACCTCCGGTTCGTCAACCGGAGTTAAGTGCTCAAAATACTGAACCGAGATGGTTGCCTTTCGACTCTCCTTCGCAGACATCATCAATTGGCCGTTGAGACCCTGCGTAGCTGTGAATGCTGGTTCATGTTGTAGACCGAGTCGCCTGAGCAGCCTCAGGGACATAAAGATGCTCGTAGCGCCACAGTCGATTAGAGCCCGAATGCGCTGCATCTCGCTGTATCGATCTCGTACGAGTACTTCGTGAACAATGTGAGACGAATCCGGTTTCTCTGTACCAAATAAGGATTGACTTGAAAAGAGAGCCCGGGGGGGCTCAAGGATAACTCTCGATTTGAGAGCGATTCGGTGGGGCTGGATCTCATCTATCGTCGCCAGCAACGATATCATTCCCAACTTCTCTAACCCTAACTCCTCTTCGTCCAGCCTCTCCCGCCGGGCTAGGTGCCGGGAGAGGTATGCGAGTTTTTGGACTGCTCAGTGTCGAACGACTTTCGGCGCTTCACATGGTGGTGTCCGGCGCCGCTGCCGGCGCCGCGACTTCCGCCATGGTTGGAGCTCGATTCGGGCACACCAGCAGCACTGTAAGTTGGGCACTGGAGGTGTCTATGGTTTTTGCTTCCGCACCGCGTGCACTGCTTGTTAGCCCTTCTGCTATCAAAGACCTCCTTTGAGACCCATGGTGCTGGGATCAATTTGCCGCGAGTGTCACCTCCGGACTTATCGTTGGTCAACCTCTCGGTCATCGGGTCTGAAATGGATGGCCGGTAACTTCGCTTCCCGCCTTTTTGGGACGATTCCGGCTGCCTTTGCTGTTGTTGCTGTCCACCTGGCCTCTTATCGGTGTGTATGCCCTCTGAAGCTGCGGCCTTGTCAAAAAGTTCCTCGATTGTCTCGAACCTTTCACAAGCGGGGGTTATCGGCCCGACCTTGTTTTTGAGTGCGTGTCGGAGACCTGCCCAGGCCATGTCGTAGAGCATCTGCTCGCTCTTTTGTATGGTCCATCCGGCCTGTCTCCAATTAGCTTTCACACGGTTCGCGTAGGCTCTAACCGGCTCATTAGGCAATTGTATGTATTCGTCCATCACCTTCATCACCGCTCTCCCGCAGCGATCCTTGTCTCCGTATATCTGGGTGATCTCTTGTGCGAAAAGGTCGAAGTCCTCCAAACAGGGGTCAGAATCCGCGCGTAGGTCACTGGCCCATTCGGAAGGGTCTGTCATCGCCGTCTGATGCTGTGTCGGATCCGAGTGGTTGCTCCAGCAGTCGAGGACAGAAACCGCGTATTTGACTTGATCGCGTCTGCCGCGTGGAAACAAGTGTTTGTGTGAGTCGAAATTGGAGCGTAACGTGTCGATAAACTTGTCTAACTGCTTGGCTCCGCCGCAGTATCGTACGGGATCGACCATGGTGAAGATTACGGGTTTCTCACGCGTCGTGGCTTCGCGTTCGGTACGTTCAGCGGCCAATTTCTCTCGTTCTAGAGCCAATCGTTCTCGCTCGGCCTTTAACCATATGGCCTGCTGTTTGAACATCGTCTTTAGCATCCTGTTTTGGGCCCATATTTCGCTAAGATCCTCGTCGGTGATCATGGATCTGAAGCCGTCATCGCAGTCATCGCCGTGACCTTCGTCTTCGTCGTCGACCTCCTCCTCGTCGTCTACTTCATCTTTGTCTCCGTTGTTGATCTCGACATCTGATCAGGCCGCAGGAGTGGTCCTGGACCTGGTGATTCGATGTGTTTGGTTCTCGGACGCGGAGGTTGCGGCCTGCAAGAATTCCTCGCTGTCGCGACTGTCAGTGACGCGCAATTGAGTTCTAGATGACTTCTTTGGGGGCATTGGGGCTGCAATTGAATGAAATCGACAAATCGTCTGTTTGTGTACGTGTCATGACGCGTCGAAAAAGTAAACAAATCACGAAACCCTGTGAGCGAGACGTATCTGGAGACTGAAAAGCGATTATAGTGTAAGGACGTACGTCCTCGTATGGATAGATACTTAAACATACGGTTGCAAACGGGAGTGTGTGATAAAGATATCAATTGTACGGTATATAGGTAAGAAAATCGCTAGCGTGCCAAAAGCACTTCGCAAGGTGGTTATATATGAAGGGCGGTTACCCGGCCTCGGCAATCAAGTGCACCTGGGAAGGCCAAGTGCGCTTGGGAGCCAAGTGTGCTTGAGAGCCAAGTGCACCTGCGAGGGCCAAGTGCACTTGAGAGCCAAGTGCACCTGGCACCGCCATTACATATGGGCGGATACATGTAGATACGGTTGCAAACGGGAATTGGTAATATAGATATCAATTGTACGGTATGTGGGTAAGATAATCGCTAGCGTGTCAAAAGCACTTCGCAAGGTGATTATATATGAAGGGCTCTTACCCGGCCTCGGCAGCCAAGTTCACCTGGCGAGGGCCAAGTGCGCTTGAGAGCCAAGTGCACCTGGCGAGGGCCAAGTGCACCTGGCACTGCCATTACACCTCATCAGCAAAAATAAATTTGCTTTCCGAGACAGTACGGTACGGTTGATACTGTTCTGAACGTTGTAAGCATCACTGAAACTTGATCCCGTGCTGCCACCCTCACCATACAAAATTCGTACTCCAAGCATTTCAAATAGTCGTCGCCAAGTTGGCAACTCACATAACAACACTCATTGTCAATTTTTAAGGTTCTCGCTTAAGATTTAGTTCCCACTTATCCTGATCTCATGATAATATCAACTTATGTCATTGTTATCACATATTATTGTATGCGATGCCATATTTCGTTGTCAGAGCTGCACATTTCTCACTGCTATGTCTAATATTTACTAATATACAAATTTCTTCCACGTATAAAAGTGATCGACTTATACAATATGCGCAACGACGATCTCAAGTGTTCTATCTACTCATACAATAAATTGAACGCATCTAAGTCAATAGTATTATTTAAAAACCATCGACTATTATCTGGATCAGAAGAAAATGGAAGCATATGGACTGCATACTGAATCATGTGTAAAGGGATGACATATGTCGATCCTACGCCAAAAAGGGGTTTTCAACGATAACTACCATCCTCCAAAGGTAATATTGGTGTCTGATCTCGCTGCTCAACAATCACCATCACTGGAACCTCGTGCATTGGGCCTGCAACCATTGTGGTGACAAGGGCCAAAAGTTAACATTGATTTGACTCCGTATCCTCAAAGACGAAAAGACATCGTAATCTCGCTGGAATCTGTCCTCTAGTCGACTTGAACTGTCCCTGCATTCCATTCCAAAGTAAAACTGTATCATTTCGGGGAGGCTTATGCTTCCTCCATTGGTTGGTTCCAGTGTATCGTACAATGTGAATTGTCTGCTTGTCACCTTGAAATGATATTACTGGAATGGCTGTGGAATCATAACGACTGTATTTTGAGTTTTGTAGACGACGAAATTCTTCGTCGTTTTCGACATATCCAGTGTAGTTACCATATCTTTTGAAACACCATGCGATGTGATTTTGAAGTTCCCCTTTTGGTATTCCACACCAGAATGAAAGGTCTGCTAGAGACTTGATTCCTGGCCGGTGATTTTTCATCATTCGAATTGCTGGACACGTGGGAAATACATTTTGGTTTTCATGACGACGTTTTTCGGTGTTGAGATTTAGATCTTTGAATTGGCACACCTCGTTCCGGGCTTTCGTGCGCAAAATCTGAAAAGATGGCTCATGGCGGTTTGATTGTCGGTACGCATCTTTCAAGTCCATCATCGACCTTTCCGATAGTTCAGAGCTTACTTTAGATAATTGCCTTAGCTGATGTATGTGATCTGAAAAGTGGTTCAACAGATGCATCTTGACAAAGTTGAAGTCAGACTCATCACTCAAGTGCGACGCTATTTCCGAATCGATTTGAATTTTATCCTCGTCGATGCGATGATGTTTTGCCGATGCGGCAAGACGTGACCATACAGGATCATTTTCGCGCTCATGTTGCATATCGATAGCGAGCTGCTTTCGCAGAGCTTCGGCAACCTTCTTGGTTGACATTTTGGCATGAAAACGACTAAAGACGTCTTTGTGACAATGAAATTCAATGAGATAGTCTTCCATATATTTGATTGTCGTATCGTTATGGTTGTGATACTGAGTCATGAGGTGAAAGTAGATGAGGTTTTTGACACAGAGCATGGCGGATTTGAATGGACCTTGCTGCTCGGAAGAAGGATCGAAAAGCGTTGTCACAACAATGGAAACAATAACACGGCCTAATGCTTTCATCTCTTTGCCACTACATTTTGTCACGGCTGTGTAGGGCATATTGAATCGTGTAAATCCTGGATAATGAGGCATTATTGCCCAAAGATGATTGAATTGGTCAATTCGTTTGTGAAACTCCAAAAATATCACTATCCACTCCATCAAATGCTTCAGAATAACGAGATAGATAGTGTGTAAAACATCAGGAACGATCAAGGTATGCAAAGAAACACATTTAATATTTCAAAAGATACCTTCCGTCGTCGCTACGCCTCTTTCCATGAGATAATCACGTGCATAGTTTTGGTCTTGATTATTGAATTGTGTGGCTTGAATCATCTTTCGGAAATATAGTCGATAATCACGGTGTGGTCAGGTAGATTGATTGCTCTCTCCAAACGACGATTTCGGGGCTTCACATACCGGGCAACCTGGCTGTTTAATTGCATTGATGTGAATATTTTCAAAGTAATCGGCTGTCCAAGCACAAATGATTGGAAAGCATTGTCACATTGTTCCGTCGGCACAAAGCATGAGTTTTCCTTTCTCGAAAACAGCGTCGAGAGGAAAAAAAATAATCTCAAAAATCCATCTAAGCACTTCCCGATTGTATTCTTGTTGCTCTTTGATGGCATCTGTTTTTCCACGACCATGGTGATGATGCTTCGGAGGAACTGGAAGCAGGGCGACGACGACACTGGCAAGGCTCGAGAGCTTTGATCGAATCGTCGAATTAATGTTTCCAAGACTGAGGTAGATCGGCCATTCGTTTTTATCGCCAGAATAGTTGGTCAAATGCGTTTGATCAGAGCTGCACAAGATCGGAACAATAGTGGAGCCGACAGGCTTTTTCAACTATGAAGAACATTTAATTATAACAACACGTCGATGAAATAAAAACTCATACCTACTCATTCTACCACCAATTGCATGTGCGAACTTCAGAGTATACTCTCTCCCCCAATTCATTATAATCCTTAATCAGTGCATATTCCATATGCTCTTTGAATGAAGATTGTTGGAGTAGAAATTCGATGCAGTCAATGGGGTCTCGATAGTAAAAACGCATCTTTCGGTCGTCGCGTAGTGCTTCTGAATTGACAGGACCTGTATAACTGCCTTTACCAGATTTCCATGAGTCAATTCCAAGTGCATAGGTTATTTCATCGATTTTAGTGTACAGAGTATATGCAGATGTGAAGTTCGTATTTACCCCCTGAAGCTTCATCAGCTCATCGATGGCAACCCTACTCAGTTTGTACTTGACACACCAGTGTGCCAAACGATATTCTTGCTCACAAGAAAACGATATCGATTGGTCGATTTCGTCGTCCAAAATGTCGAAATCACCATCTATGTAACACCGGAAGCATCACTCCAGGTTTACCAGTACAAGTAGTATCCTTACTGCTTTCAGGACTTGCTTGCAATGGATGATATGAAGATTCGCTCAGGATGTGAAAGTCACTAAAGATAAAGATTCAAGACAAAGATATTTGGCTTTCCAATGCGTATATTGTTAAGGCTTGTTCTCCTCGTCCAGAAGCTTGCCCTTCTACCCTCGAAGATTCTAGAGGTCTTTATACCTCAATCCTCTCACTCTAACAATTACTTCTATCTACGCTTTACTCATGAGCTCCTCTACCTAACCTTCCCTTCGCTCCAATACCCTTCCTGCCCTTCAGCGCTCTCTCGGACCTTCCGCATCTTTCCGCTCAGATCTCTAACTCAGACAAATAGAACTCCTACTGACATCAGTCCTTTGGACTTCTGTGGTCCAGACCTATCGAATCCTTTCGATCTCTTTGCTTCCAGGCGAATGGTATCCTTTCGATTGTGAAGGACATAAGAGGGTTCATCAGCTACGCTGCAAACACAGGTGCCTTCGTATCTACAGCCTCTCAGCTGCCTTCGCATTATCGATGGCATGAGCTGGCAGGGCATTGTCCCAATAACCACCTATAACTCCTTATCAATGGTATGGTTAACTGCATGACAGCTCATCTGATTTCGTTGGGTGCGAGTGATATCTTGTGTAGTTTCGATGATGTCCAGGGATGACGCTTGTACTATCCCGATGCGGCTATCATCGAGTGATCGTAGGTGACCCCGCTCCGATAGCCTTTGGTGATGTACAGCTTTGTGAGGTGTAACACTACCCCCCTCCTTACAGAGTTTGTCTCTGAACGATCATACTAATCTGCTCTTCGTTGCCTTTGGTAAAAATGACCTCTTGTGCCCAAAATCCAAAGTTCCTCCTTTCCTCCTTGGTAAAAATATGACCCCTTGTGCCCAAAAACCAATTCCTTTTCCTAGGTGTCTTGCTAGCCATTAAAAACCCTTCGTGGGAAAAAGGTACTAGCGCAACCTCTTGTACTTAGCTGCCTGGGGATTCCGCTTATGATAATCCTTTAATAACCCCTTGTCATCGAAGTTCTCATAAGGTTCCTCAGTCCAATCTGCTTCATCTGGATACTCTTTCCATTTCACCAGATATAGCACCTTCTTTCGTTCCTTGCTATACTGGCTGCCCATGATCTCTTCAACCTCATAGCCTGTTTCGTATTCATAGCCCTGTACATCATAATCCAATTCGCTTGCTTCGCTGGTGGCGAGTTCTGGTGCAGGTCTGATTGGAACAGTGGCTGTTCGATATGGTTCAATGAGAGAGACATGGAAAGCATTATGGATCCGCCAACGCTTAGGCAATTCGAGCTTTATTGCTGTGGGTGAAAGTACCTTTAGCACCTCGAAAGGACCATGTAGCTTCGCATCTAGCTTTCTAGATGGGCGTCTGGTCTTAAGGTTCTTTCCATTTAGCATTACTAGATCACCAACCGAATGCTTCGGAGGTTCCTTAGCACGCTTATCATGGTACCTTCCCATTGTCTCTTGTGCCTTTTCTAAACCTTTTCGACACAGGTCATGCACACTTAACATCCAATGAACATAGTTCCTGGATGCTGGATTCTTTGACTCTGTGTAATAAAGTATATGTTGGCATACTATACCACTTGGCCAAAAGGCAACTATGACACCTCTTGTGTCATCCAACAACCCCTTATAACCGGTACTTCCTCTGTGGCCATTACATTGTCCCCTCTTTTAGGCGGACATGTCCTCAGGTCCTAGGCAAGCCAGTCTAACATTATAAGGTATACCCCCAGGGATTAGACCCTGTAAGCCCAATTGTCACATCCCCTTCTTGGCAAGTCTTATCAGCTCACACTGGGAATTGAACCACGGACCTTTTTGGTGTCATACTGTAATAAAGTATATGTTGGCATACTATACCACTTGGCCAAAAGGCAACTATGACACCTCTTGTGTCATCCAACAACCCCTTATAACCGGTACTTCCTCTGTGGCCATTACACTCTGCTTCAACGGGCCAATTCGTTCGGGGATCGAACCCATAGTTCGCAAAGAAAGGTGACATGCCAGTCGCGGTGGTGAGTGAGTTGTTGTAGGCATACTCTGCCATTGGCAACATCTCGGACCAGTTATCCTGTTCGTAGTTGCAGTAGTTCCTTAGGTAGCATGCTAATGTCTGGTTTACTCTTTCCGTTTGACCATCAGTCTGTGGATGAAATGGTGAGGACATCTTCAGCTGAATATCGAGGGCTTCGACCAAGGAAGACCAGAACACGGATATAAACCTGGAATCTCTGTCTGATACAATGTTCGATGGCAGACCATGGAATCTCCATACTTCTTTCAGGAAGATCTTGACCAGGTCTGTTGCTTTCTTTTCGCCATCCTTCAGTGGTATGAAGTGAGCCATCTTTGTGAACCTGTCAACGATAATCCAGACCGATGAACAACCATCAGATATAGGTAAATCGATGATGCAATGCATAGAGATTGAATCCCATGGAAGGTACGCTAATTCGAGAGGTTGTAGAAGTCCGTAGTGAGTGTGACGAGCTGCTTTGTTCTTCTGGCATTCAGCGCATGAGCGGATGTAGTCTTCGATGAATTTCTCCATCTCTGGCCAAAAGAAGTTCCTTCAAACCAGCTCAATTGTCTTGTCGTGTCCCATATATCCTGCGACCTTCGAATCATGTTCTGCTTCGAGTATTTGTTTTCGTAACTGAAGATCATCTGGGATCCACAGCCTGCCTTTATAATAAAGGGCTTCGTTTTCGAAAGAGATGTCAGGGCTTGGGCTTCCTTCTATTGCCCTAACATACTCTTCTTGCCATGCAGCGTCGTTATTTGCAGCGCCTACCCCCGCATCTAATAATCAAGAATTGAACTTGACTACTGGGATTGACCTCAACTTAGCAGAAGAAATCATGATCTATTCACCTCGTAGCTTCGCTGCTGTTACCTGCACTGTTTCGCCTTCAGATGTCACCAACTGATCGGGTCTTAAAACGCGGTGTATTGGTTGGTTTTCGTTTTCTTCGATACTACCTCCCCCTTTTTTAGGGCGGTACTCCGAACGCCTAGATAATGTATCTGGTTTCCCATTTGCACTGCCTGGCCTGTAGAATATCTTGAAATCATAGCCAGCTAGTTTCTGTGCCCATCGGACTTGTCTTCGATTCAATATCTTAGTAGTGGTGAAGTACTCAAGATTCTTGTGATCGGTAAATACTGTAATGGCGGTGCCAGGTGCACTTGGCTCTCAAGCGCACTTGGCCCTCGTCAGGTGCACTTGGCTCTCAAGCGCACTTGGCCCTCGCCAGGTGCACTTGGCTGCCGAGGCCGGGTAAGCACCCTTCATATATAATCACCTCGCGAAGTGCTTTTGGCACGCTAGCGATTATCTTACTTACTTACTTTACCTTACAATTGATATCTTTATCACGTATCCTCGTTTGCAACCGTATCTACACATATCCATCCATACGAGGATGTACGTCCTTGCACTATAATCGCTTTTCAGTCACCAGATACGTTTCGCTCACGGGATTTCGTGATTTCGTTACTTTTTCAACGCGTCAGACCTACACCGAGAACTATCGTTAGATTGTCGATACAAGACAAGTAATCATCCAATTGAGTTGATTAACGGTAGTAGGGACGATTCCGAGATGATTTAGATTCCAATCAGTCCCGAGAGACGTGTCACCCCTGAGAACTCGAAATGTCTCCATTCACGACCTACACCGAGTATCATCACTAGAACAATGAATTAGAATAAGTATACCTGTCAATCGAGTCAATTGACTACTGCAGAGACCATTCCGAGGCGATTCGGAGGTCAATCAATTCGAAGAGTCGCATCACCGACCGCGATCATTATACGTTCACATACATACTCTCACGACCTATAAATTGACGAATCAGAGATGATTCGGAGGTCAATTGACCCCGAGAAACGCGTCACCGGCCCTTATGGCCACTGCTGGGAAGACCTCGAAATACGTTTGACGCGATCCATCGCATACGAACGGATGATCGAGACGAATCGAACCTTCATCAACGTCACTACTCAAACCCATACAGATCATCATCGCTAGGGTGATGATTCAAGATAAGTATTCCGTCTATTGGAGTTGATTGACGTGAGCAGAGTCAATTCCGAGACGATTCGGAGGTCAATCGACCCTGATACACTTGTGATCGGCCTGGTGGCCACACCACCGAGAAGTCTTTGAAACACGTTCGACGAGATCAATCGCACGATCGATGGCAACCCATTGAGCAGCTCATGTGCTAGCGAAGTCATGATCGACTTCGACACGCATCGATTCATCGGTTCTACGACAGTTATCCCTGAACGCGTCGGTTCATTGACGATCGAGTCTGGCGAGAAGTCACCGACGATAAACGCGTTCGATGAAGCGCACTTGACGATTACCTTCCTACGATCTGAGCGGAAGATCTGAAGCGCACTTGACGATTGCCTTCCTCCGAACTGAGCGGAAGCTCCGAAGCGCACCTACGATGCGTTAGCATCTACGAACGAAGCTGCAAGCTTACTTACGGAGCGTCAGCATTGCACGGAAGTGCACCTACGCAGAAC
>MU122134.1:205521-313257 GCA_014904905.1 Wilcoxina mikolae CBS 423.85
TGCCATATGGGCGTATCTATAACCTGTCGGAGGTTGAGTTGAGAACTCTAAAAGCCTACATCGAGACAAACCTGGCCAATGGTGTCATCCAGCGGTCATCATCACCGGCGCCAGCGCCGATATTTTTGCAAAGAAGAAGGACGGCGACTTGAAACTCTAAAGTTGACTACCGCGCTCTCAACGCGAGCACAATCAAGAATCGAAACGGCTGCTAGGCGGATGGCACTTATTGAGCCACGGGAGAGCCGCAGAATGCAGATTCCTCGAGTGCAGAGGGCAATCGTACTCACCCTTGAGAAGGATAACAAGGATCTTCTTCCGATATGGCGATACAAGGTTACGTTTTAAGTCTATCCTTATCATTAAGAAACACTTACGTCATAAGAGATTCTGCGAAGACTTGCAATCGAATGCAAATATAGAAACGAAAATCGACAACGCATTTAGTCGTCGACGGAGCACCGACCTCAAAGGAGGGGAATGACCGTTCCGGAATCCGAAAAACCACTACTACGACGAAATCCGCACCAGAAGTGCTGGAACGATAACCCATCATACTGCAGACGTCAAGTGCACTTGGCCTCCTAAGTGCACTTGGCTCGCAGGCGCACTTAGCCTCGCGTACGACTTCACTATCGAGCACCTGGAAGGCACAAACAACCCCACCGACGGCCAGTTGAGACGGCCCGATTATGAGATCGGCTACGAGAAGCCTGTCGGACGGCTCTTGGCGACCCTGACAGTTGAACCCTACAATGACCTCCTTCGTACCAGCGGTTAAGAAGGCCCAGGCTCCTGACCCATTGGCGGTCGACGTCTCGGGTAAGCTAGTCGATAACCCAATGGCCACAGCCGAAGCCACAATCGAAGCCGAAGCCGAAGCCGAAGACGAGAACCAATTGAGTGTCGTCGCTGGAGCTCTGACCTACGAGGGGAGGATACATGTCCCTGCGGACGATGCTCTCCGCGGTAAAGTGATAAGTCTCTTTCATGACAACCCTGAGTCCGGTCACTTTGAAGCTCTTAAAACTGCTGCGTTAGTCTCTAGAGATTTCTATTGGCATACGATGAACGCGTACATAAGGAAGTACGTTAGCGGCTGCGAATCGCCGGAAGCACCACCGAACACATCAAATGCACAATCGGCTGCAATCCTTAATGGACGTATGAGAAGGCTACCTCGTTGGACCTTCTGAACCGAGAGCGCGATCGCACCGAATTACATGGTAACTATGACCTTGTACGAGGGGTTACTTACGAATTAGATATATCAACGAACGAATATGCTCTGCAAATGGCCTTAACGAAGCCACGACGATAATCGATTGACGTCGCCGCCGATAGTGGTGATTAACCGTATCAGGCTAGATTTTAGGGTGCTCGCCCTACAGCTAGGCTCGGAAGGGCATGGCGCGTGCAAACCCACTACTTTCGTGGATTCGGAAGTCGAAGGCATGTGAATCGGAGAATGGCTGCCTTGATGCACCGGGAGCGGAAGCCTACTTGGTTACTTTGTGAGTACGACCTTATGGCACACTTACGAGTTAAATACCGCAACTCGAATGAGCATGTATGAATGCATGTCGACATATGACGACTGCAATCGAGCGCCGAGCGAGGCCGACACAAGTCAATCACCACTGGATCCTGGAACCAATCTGTGAGACGCATATGATCAATGCCAAGAGCGGAGGCTATCACCGATGAGGCCTACCGTGTGCTTGGGGATACGAAAGCACAGAGACATGGAAATCATACGAATTTGAGAAGCTCTCAAGAGCAGCAGCTATGACCAAGATACGTACATCATGCAATTATGCTAGTTGACTGCTGCAGAGAAGCGATACCGGCCGCGATGGCCTGACCCTCAGATGACGTTCACGAACGCGCTCAACGAAAGCAATCGTATACGATCGATCGATCGATTAGTCGGAAGTCGAGTCCGGCATACCACGTGTCAACTACGATATATCGATGCCGAATGGCACCCGCAAGTCGGCCAATGGCATTTACCGATTCGAGAACCACCGAGCTAGCACTAGGGGGATCAATTGCTTGGATTCGGAGAAACTGGAAGTCTACTTGGATATTCAGAGGTGGACTTGGAGGATTCAGGGTCAATTGGACATTCCTTCTTGCTTTCTACTTCTTTTCTTCTCTTCATTTCTTATGGATCTCGGCCCGGTATAAATGGCGTCGGCACGGGTTTTACCACCTACCACTGGAGGTGGATTTCCCCGTGCACCGAATCCGCCGTGAGGTCACCGCGATGGCACCGATCGGTCGCGGGACTTATGCAGACGTACGAAGGCGTACACACCTTATCTTGTCTTTCTTTATGTATATATATGTTGCAGCCCAGGAGGTCTGCTGATAAAGAGGGGGATGATGTAATGGCGGTGCCAGGTGCACTTGGCTCTCAAGCGCACTTGGCCCTCGCCAGGTGCACTTGGCTGCCGAGGCCGGGTAAGCGCCCTTCATATATAATCACCTTGCGAAGTGCTTTTGGCACGCTAGCGATTATCTTACTTACTTACTTTACCTTACAATAGATATCTTTATCACGTATCCTCGTTTGCAACCGTATCTACACATATCCATCCATACGAGGACGTACGTCCTTACAGGGAGGTCGATTGGATTCTCGATTCCAACCGACGCTACCAAAAGCTCCACTATCTCGTTCATTGGGCCGGTTACAACTACCTACGCACGAGCTGGGAGCCGGCAGAGAACCTCGAGAATGCTCAAGAACTAGTCGACGAGTTCCATCGGGTGCACCCGAGGAAGCCACTACCATAATCGATGCCATCGCTGCGCTACGGCTCAGAGGTGGACTTGGAGGATCTAGGGTCAATTGGACGTTTCTTTCTCTTCTCTTCTCTTTCTCTTCGTTTCTTATGGATCTCGGCCTGGTATAAATGGCGTCGGCACGGGTTTTACCATTGCCACTGGAGGTGGAGTTTCCCCGTATATCGGATCCACCGTGAGGCCGCCGTGATGGCACCGATCGGTCGCAGGACTTTTACAGACGTACAAAGGTGTACACACCTTATCTTGTCTTCCTTTATGTGTATATATATGCTGCAGCCCAGGAAGTCTGCGGATAAAGAGGGGGATGATGTAATGGTGGGGCCAGGTGCACTTGGCTGCCGAGGCCGGGTAACCGCCCTTCATATATAATCACCTCGCGAAGTGCTTTTGTTACGCTAGCAATTGTCTTACCTACATACTGTACAATTGATATCTTTATCACTTATTCCGTTTGCAACCGTATCTTTAAGTATCTATACATATGAGGACGTACGTCCTTACATCTGCTCTTCGCCAACTAACTCCTCCTTGTGCCCAACCTCACGCCTCGAGTCGACGAAAAGTCCATATTGAAATCGATGACGATTATGAGGAGGAGCAAAGGACTCCCGAGATTTCTCCCAAGAACGTATGGACTCTGATAATGAGACGACAATTTTCGTTATCTAATCATTATTATAGCGCATGACACGTAAGGAAAGGGGTTAGCACTGTGTGGTCTTGAAAGAACTTTGGGAGGAGTGGAACCTATTGACGAGGTGACAGGACAAATAGTTGGAGTAGAATACGGTATCCAACAGACACTTTCCGGTGTCGAATCATTGGTTCTTGCCGAAGTGAAGCCCATCACTGGCAGATATGCAATGTTCAATAACCCTTTCGCCACTAATGCTGTCAAGACCGCCCAGATCCACTCGTGATGGTATCATTATGTCACAAAGGTCGATCCGGCAATGAGAAATACCAACGCTCCTCGTGCATACATTTCGGTGGTATTTATTTCATCCTCTCTAAGACGATTATAGTCTGACAAGAAATTAAGGCCCTCGGCAAGATTACCTCCTCACACTCGACAATGGTCTATAAGTGCAAGGAGAAGATGGATTCCTTGTATGGCTTCAGAACAATGGACCAGGATGGAGTCAAACAACGCATCGCACACCTCCTCGATCAAGACCGATTCACATGCCCTGAGTGGACGAGAACGGTATGTCTTTAAACAATGTCGAAATATGTCGTCTAATATATCTTTTTAGGATTGCAAGTATTATTTCGCGGCGACCAAAATCGTGGACCTACTTTACGAGACATACTTTGCAGGAGTAAGACAATTGGGAATGAATGACTGTAGAATGATGGATATGATCAATTCGACGTTCATTGTACTTGCTGCGACTGCAATTCACCATTGCCTTGGAGCATGGAAAACCGGGGAATACAAGGCACCAGCTAAGTTTGGCCCCGGTGGAGGTGCACATCATGAGATCACATTCAATCATATTTGATTATGAATACTAACTGTCGCTGCATAGTTGTATTTCGTCGTCTCGAAGCCGAGTTCCTTTCTACCTCACCCAAGGTCCAAACCAAGACGATCGAAGACGTCAAAATGATGATTCGTCGAAGACATAGATGGACAGGAGTTGTCGAGGTAAATGCATCAATGCCGTACAATGACCAGGGAGTACATGAGGAGGAGTACCTGTCGTATGTCCCTGAAGAGCTTGCTGATATTTCCGACAACACATTTCGTCGTATGACCGCCAAAGTTGAAGCTGCGCAATCTGCACTCCTACCAAGTCGTGTGCGACATGATATCATCTCCATTACTGTTGATGTTAGCGGCACCAGCAATACCAACACCAACAACATCAACAACAATTGCAATGACGATTTCAATGTTGCGGACACCGAAAAAGTTAGTTCAGACGATTATGGGAGCTTTGACTTCAACATATATGTCCTCAATGACTGTTAAGAGAGCAATTGTGGGTATCTGATGGAGGAAATATACATAATAGAGAGGCGACACTTATTTTGGTCTTCGCGATATAGTTTTTTGGTTCTTAAGATCGTTGTATTTCTTTTTCACAATCATTGCACAGACACTTGTAATCTTTAGTATCATAATTGTCATCGGTCAGTAAGCACTATATAAAATTAAGGGTTTACTGAAAAAATATTTGCGATGACCATTTGTGATGTCAACTCGTGAGAATTATGAGAACACATCTGTGAACAAAAATTATCATCATGAGAATAGATACTAACTTAAATCAAATGAACAGCCTTATCAATTTGAGTAAGTTGAGAAAGACTACTATTGTGAGTTTGGAAAATTAAGAGAGTGTAAGGGATGGCCATACAAATTAAAATGGATTTGAATAAAGCCAATGAAGGCATATTTCTAACATCTCGACGACGAAGACAAGACAATGATTTTTCGCCTCAAATGGGGTCACGACCCCATTTGAGCCCATGGTATTTGACTTTACCAAAGTGTTGACGAAAGTAGCATGGAGAGTTCGTGGAAATCAAAGCACAACCGGAGCTCGTTCATTAATGAATACCAAAAGCTTCAGAATGTCGTCGCAATGATGCCACTCGAAGGCCCATTCTCACCAACGCCCACATTGTGTTTCGGTCTTCATGGGCGCAGCACGTTGAATAAGTTTAATCAATAAAAATCTGTTTTTGCTGATGCTTTCTGCCGTTCACTGCTCTGTCGGACCTTCCGTATCTTTCCACTCAGATCCCTAACTCAGATGAATAGAATCCCTACTGACATCAGTTCTTCAGACTTCTGTAGTCCAGACCTATTGTATCCTTTCGATCTCTTTACTTCATCAGCAAAAACCGATTTTTGTTAATTACGGTTATTCACCATTATACACCCATGAAGACCGAAACACAATGTAGACGTTGGCGAGAATTGGCCTTGTAGGTGCATCGTTGCGATGATGTAATCAGACGTTCATTAGGCATTCATGAATGCTTCATGAACTTCACTAAGCAAAAGTGGAAATTAATTTTCTCACCCCTTATGCTACTTGATTGAGGTCACAATTGCAATTTCCGAACGAACTTGAAAGTACGCTTGTGTATCAGTTCTCATTAAACTAAAATCTAGCCTCCGACACTAATTACTAGCTTCACAATCTTATTTTCTCTATCACACCATCTGACTAAATTAAGTGATATCATATACTCAACAAGTCAATCGCAATTGAACTGGAAAAGTTAGTTCAATACAGCTCTGAAAGTTTATGTAGTAGAGAGAAGTAGAGAAGCTGGTCGAGAGCTAGTTGAAAGCCAATAAATGACGTACCACAGCATTATTGTACCATTATAATGTACTGTAACACCGGCAGTGCCACTCCAGGTTTACCAGTACAAGTAGTATCCTTACTGCTTTCAGGACTTGCTTGTGACGGAAGTTATGAAGGTTCGCTGAGAATGTGAAAGTCACTAAAGATAAAGATTCAAGACAAAGATATTTGGCTTTCCAATGCGTATATTGTTAAGGCTTGTTCTCCTTGCCAAGAAGCTTGCCCTTCTATCCTCGGAGATTCTAGAGGTCTTTATACCTCTATCCTCTCACTCTAACAATTACTTCTATCTACGCTTTTCTCATGAGCTCCTCTATCTATCCTTCCTTTCGCATCAATGTCCTTCCTACCTCTGACCTCTCTTCTGTACCTTTGTAAGGATATATGTCCGTGTACGGTCTTGTATAAGAGTAGATACGGTTGCAAACGTGGATTCGAGAATGAGATAGATTCAATAGGTAAGGTTATCGATGGCGTACAAGAGCACTCGCACAAGCTGACTATATACTGGGCGGTTGGGTGGTTACCCTGCCATAGGCCACCATTACATCATCTCCCTCTTTATCTGCAGACCTCCTAGGCTGCATACCCGTACATGAAGAGAAGAACAAATCCAAGCTCGTACGCTCTCGTATGGCCTCGTAAATCCCGCTGCCGATCGGTACCGCTCGAGGGTGACCTTTCGGTAGATCCGGCGCACGGGGAAAGTCCACCTCCAGTGGTAGGTATTAAAACCCGTGTCGTCGCCATTTGTACCAGGCCGAGATCCAATAAGAAGAGAAGAGAAGGAAACGTCCAATTGACCCCTGTAACCTTCAGATCTCCATATCTCCAATCCATGACTTTCGTGGCTCGGCAGCACCATACTCCATGTCCATATCCAAGCCCTCAGCATACCGTAGCTTTCATCGTGCAGGCTCGGAGGTGTGAATCGGCGTCGCGTCGGAAGGTCTCGCCACGTATCAATCGTATGTGATTCGCCAATTATCTAACTCGTGAGCATCCAAGAGAAGATCGAACTTACAATATCAATCAAGTGCGCTTAGCTCGCACAATGCTTGTACCCTCGGTAGCCCGCTTTGCAGTAACTTCGTACGTCCAATCAAACGATTCATGTAATCATTCTGCGTAGGTGCACTTCGTCTGAGCAATGCTGACGCTCATAGGTGCACTTCGGAGCTTCCGCTCAGTATGTAGGAACGTAATCGTGAAATGTGCTTCAGAGCTTCCGCTCAGATCGTAGAAAGGTAATCGTCAAGTGCGCTTCAGAAGTTCCGCTCAGATCGTAGAAAGGTATTCATCAAGTGCGCATCAGATCGTAGGAAGGTAATCGTCAAGTGCGCTTCAAAGCTTCCGCTCAGATTGTAGGGAGGTAATCGTCAAGAGTGCTTGAGAGCTTCCGATTCAGGTGCACTTCCGTGCAAACGATGATTGTGATCGCGTCTGCTTGAAATCCAGATCGTAGGTCATCGACTACTCTTCGCTCCATCCTTCGACTTTCAGTTGCCCTCCGACTTTTGCCCTTCGACCTTGAACTCTCCTTCGCAGACATTACCACCTGCCTATCAAGGCCCGGGTGGAGATGAATGCTGGTTCGTATGGTAGCCCGAGTCGCCTGAGTGGCCTCGGGACCATAAAGTAGCAGTAGCCCGAGCCGCCTGAGCAGCCTCGCGACTATAAAGATGCTCAAAACACTGAACCGAGATGCTCGTCGTACTTCGTCTTTGGGTCTTATTTCGTCTTTGGGTCTTATTTCGTCTTCTGCTTCCTTCCGTCTTTTTCGACTTCGCGTTGAGTTCGATGCGATGCGTCAAGAAAAGGGGTAATGAGGCCTGTAGGATATCTCGAGGTAATCTCTCGTCGATTCGTAGAATTTCTCGAGGGTAGATCGCATTTGTGATTTCTCGATGGTAGGTAGCGAGTAGTTACGCGTTGAAAAGGGGTAATTCACAAAATCCCGTGAGCGAAGCGTATCTAATTACTAAAGATCGATAACAGTGTGAGGGCGTACGTCTGTGTATGGCCTTGTATAAGAGTAGATACGGTTGCAAACGTGAATTCGAGAATGAGGTAGATTCAATAGGTAAGGTTATCGATGGCGTGCAAGAGCACTCACACGAGCTGACTATATACTGGGCGGTTGGGCGGTTACCCTGTCATAGGCCGCCATTACAACCTTCCGCATCTTTCCGTTTAGATTTCTAACTCAGACGAATAGAACTCCTACTGACATCAGTCCTTCAGACTTCTGTGGTCTGGACCTATCGTATTCTTTCAATCTCTTTGCTTCCAGACGAATGGTATCCTTTCGATCGTAAGGGACATCAGAGGCTTCGTCAGCTATGCTGCAAACGCAGGTGCTTTCGTATCTACAGCCTCTCAGCTGTCTTCGCATTATCGATGGCATGAGCTGGCAGAGCATTGTTCCAGTAACCACCTTTTACTCCTTATCAGTGGTGTGGTTGACTCCATGACAGCCTATCTGATTTCGTTGGGTGGGAGTGATAATCTATGTAGTTTCGATGACGTCCAGGGATGGCGCTTGTACTATCCCGATATGGCTATCATCGAGTGATCGTAGGTGACCCCGCTCCGATGGCCCTTAGTGATGTATAATTTGTGAGGTGTAATATGTACTCAGTGAAGTGAATCGAATGGCCCTATCCACAGGTGAATCAGAGTTGAACTGCAAAGGTTTGATGAATTCAGCTCTGGAGAAGTGGGAGGAGAAGAAGGAGGAGTAGAGCAGCTGGTTGAGAGTAAAAACTGGATGTACCCTAGTGTGCTTGCACCGTCATGATGTACTCGACGAAATGAATTGATTGAGAATACCCACGATTCAATCCGAATTGATCTGCAAAAGTTCGGAGGGGATCAGCACTGCAGCAGCAGGAGGAAATAAAGCAGAGCAGCCAGACGAAAGCCAATAAAGGATGTACCCAAGGGTGCTTGAACTTTTATGATGTACTTGACGATATCAATCGATTGAGCATACCTATAAGTCAATTGGAGTTGATCTGCAAAAGTTCGAAGGGGGTCAGGAGTAGTGGAAGGAGTAGTAAAGCAGCCGGTCGAGAGCCAATAATAAACGTACCCCTGCGTACCTGCACCATCGTAATTTACTCGGCGAGATAAATTGATTGAGTATACCCACGAGTCAATCGGAGTTGATTTGTAAAAGTTCGAAGGGGGGTCAGTACCTGAGGAAAAGGAGGAGGAATAAAGCAGCCAGTCGAAAGCCAATAATCGACGTACCTCAGCACGCTTGCACCATCTCGATGTACTCAGCAAGACAAATTCATTGAGCATACCCATGAGTCAATTGGAGTTCATCTGCAAAAGTTCAAAGGGGGTCAGCACTGCAGGAGGAGAAGAAGGAGGAGGAGCAGTAGAGCAGTCAGTCGAGAGCCAATAATATACGTACTCCAGCGTATTTGTCCCGTCTTGATGTACTTGTCGAGGCGAATCCATTAAACATACATCTGGAAATCAAGAAATAGATCCAGGTGCTTCTAAGTGATCCTAGGACATACCAGAGCTCTACAGTGACCTCAGAAGCGGCCACAAAGGACTTTACTGCGCTTCAGGAATCTTTCGGAGCACCCTTCGAGGCATCAGAAGTAGCTATGGAATACACTATTGCGATGCAGGAATACTCCAGAGCACCCTTAGAGGCATCAGAAGTGGCTACGGAGTACACTATTGCGATACAGGAATCTTTCAGAGCAGCTTCAAGGCTTCCGGGAGAACAAGGGAGTGCCCTGAGGCTGCATTCGCCGGTTCCGGAGGACTCCTGCAAGGTCTGCAGAGTGCGTCATTCAAAATCAACCTCCGCAACCTCTGGAGGGTCCTGAGGCTTCTGGGACCGGACGATTGACTTTGCTGATGCAGCTTCTAAAGTATATAAATACATTATCGCTTTTCTGTTGGGTACAGTTGAATATACTTTTGATACTTGGAATATTATTGGAGCTCTGGAATAGTATTATTATTTCAAATTATATGTCTTGGTGAAAATAATAAGAGTTGGAAAATAGTGCCAAAAGTCCAGAAAACATTGTCAAGGGTATGGGCCAAAATCACCTTTTCCGGCCTTTATCGGGACTGTCTATACTCTACTTACCCTTGGTCATTCACAATCACTCATAGAACAGCGTCGTACTTATACATAGCAATAAATTTTTGATGAAGGGACGTTCTACACCACCGGCGCACCAGTACTTGCCGAACCCACGAATTTACCATTCCCATACTCTACTTACGGTAGTTATTCTTCAGCATCTCTTAGACAGGGGTGAAAAGCCTTGTACTACCTTCTCCTGGAATCTATATTGGAGGATCCGAACCTAAACTCGACCCCAGCTCCCTGAGCCGGGGCTGAGTATACGAGCTTTATATTGAACCCGAAGAAAAAAAGCTTGCGCGAGTTCAAATAGCACTCAGCCTTAAATCTATCTGTAATAGATTAAACTAAACACCTCTAGTTATAGAGTACTACTTCCTGCGTCCAAAAACCCCATTTCCATGTGTACTTTAGTATCCTCTGTTTTTCTCTACTCTAGGCGCTCCCGCTTTCTCGCGCTGGTGACACCCGAGGTCCTACACTTACCTTGCTTGGCCACGTGAGGGGAATCGACATTTCCATGATTGATTGGTTTTTCAAGAGAGACAGGAGGTTGGAATAGAGTTCTAGACATGGCCAATAGACATCACATATGACATCACTCTCTCACATTTCCTTCGCGAATCGAACGTCAAATAGTCGTTCAAAGGTTGCATCAGGCACAATCCAACCGGAATGAATGGGTAGGCTAACTTCTGTTTTCAATATATATTCATCTCCCAGAATCACCAAGTAACGAAGGAGAGAGGGAACCTTCAAGTAGATGGCCAACATACAAAGAGCTACCAGAGCTCTTTGACAACTATAGTACATTGTGTTTGTCTCATCTATCACTCTCATGGGTATCGCCGCCCCATACAGAAATTCACCATCATAACCCAACCAACACGCCAAAATGCCTTCCCACCGTACATCCAAACCCACATGCATGAAAGAAACCCGCTGTTGTGTTAAAACCCCCTCAAAACGCCAGGACATAAAGTGAAAAATGTACATGAATATTTGAAAGATCAACTTTCGGTCCTCGTAAATCGTACTTAAGTAGGTTCACACAAACATAATGCGCGGGCTTCCATATTTTACCCCCCAGTTGACACAGACTATCTTCACAGAAGATAACGTGCCAACAGAACATGCAAAGAAGAAACACCGACCACACAACCTGAAGACTCAATCATTCCCGATGATTGACTCCAGATGGTTAGATTTTTGATCTAACTGACCCACGCCCATTCGATCTTAAATCGTCCTTCATCTGGACTGCCAAGCTCATTGAAGGCAGCAGGAGACAGATCGAGGGCATATTTCTCCTACACCAGCGTTAGAATGGCCTCGTATGGGTGATTCAATGAACTTACGCAGGCAGGGCAGCGGTCTTGAACTGTAACAATAACCGACTTTGTACCACGTGTACACTTGATTTTCCTACCTGTATAGACGTCAGAATGAATGCAAAATGCAGGCCATACATAAATGGTAGACTAACCGCAGTAAGGGTTGTTGTTTGGGTTGCCGGTACTTTTCGCATCCATCAACACATGTGAGATGGCAACGACATACTGATCATCGGTGCTCGTAACACCACAAGATCCGACGCCAGTGTTGTAAAACGTGGCATCAGCAGGGCCAGATGGTGAGTCTGAACTACTAGCATAGGTGTTTGAGCTTCCAGAGCCTTCAGAGCTGCCAGAGTTAGAGGAGCTATCGACGACTGGAGTTGGTTTGGGTGCTTTGTATGAGGTAGACGAAGTTGTTGGTTCAGGCGTTGGTTCAGGCGCTGGAGTGGTAGGTTGAGGAGACACATAAGGCGGCGACACGTCTTCCTTCTGGGTAAGCTCCTCAGGAGGAGTATATGTAGAAGTGAGCTCCGGGGTAGGCTTCGGCTCGGGAGTGGGCGTAGACTTGGGAGGAGATGGCTCTGCCTTGGGAGGAGCTGGGTAATCCTTGGGAGCGGTTGGCGTATCCTCCTTAAGAATGGGTGACCTAAAACTGCCATAGTTGTCGCCCTTCTGGTTGTCGGTCGGTGGTGCCGGACTAGGGCTGGCTCTGACCCAGACGGTGGATGTAGCAGTAACTACATGGACCACATTCTCGTAAACGGTCAAGATTTTGACTTCCCGCGGCCGCATGGGTGAGGCGAGAGCGCCGACCAAAGCAGAGGCGACGACAAACAAAGTCTGAGCCTTCATGATTGATATATATTCTCAACAAGTATGTAAGATACTCGTACAGGTTCGAAGGACTGTGAGGGTTTGCTGATTCCAGATTGCTGTAGAAGCAATGAAATATCTCGACTAGCGGTAGTATTTCGACTCGACTCAAATGCTGAAGCTGAAGATGTTCACCAGGAGGCCGTGGTTGATATACAGTCCAAAGCTGCTGAGTATCGAATCTGAGACTGGAAGGACGGGAAGGTGAGAAGCGAGAGCTGAAGGAGGTTGCTCTGACTTGTCACTGATCTGCTGCTGCTGGTGCTACTGCTTCGGAGGGCGATGTGATAGGTGCTGAACCGGACCCGAAGAAGGCGGATCTGAGACTTATTAAAAGCGACTGAAACCGAGCGACAGATATCACGATTTTTCAAAGGATTGGCTATCCCGGCAGGAAGATGCACAGGGACAAAGGACGAGCAAGGACCGTTGGGGGAGAGATTGCAAACCGATGGAGGAGAGGAAAGGAAGGGAAGGGAAAGAAAAGGGCGAGCAGAAGCGAACGAACGAGTGGCCAAGAAGACGAAGAAGTAGCGCGGCGCTCGTCGTCCCCTCAGTCTCATCGCCGGGGTATCCCTGGCTTCGGGGCCATTGTCTGTGCCACCAGTCAGGTACCGTCTCACGCTGGCTGAAGCGTGCCTGGACGCTTTCCTCAAACAAGACAACCAAGGCTTCCCCATGCGCCAACCCAACCCAACACCAACTCCACCTCCACAGTAGCACACTCGCCATCTCCGACCCCTCCCCTGGCTGCAGAAGGTCTCGTACCGACGTGGCTGAGCTGCTCTCTCTTCCTTGTCTCTTACACTGTTGCACTGGCTGTTTTCTTGTACCTATTCTCCTGGTTGGATTGGCATTGGGTCTTGCAATTTGCAGGAACAATCCGGCAGCATCGGGTACGAACAGGCCGGCAGTATCGGATCGTGAACACAATCTAGAGTACCAGCAGCATCGTCTAATACATCACTAATCCATCATCATGCAAAGAGCGAAGAGCGTAGCATGAATGAATGAACGTCGCATCGCATAGAAAGACGTTGTTCTAAATTACATCGTCGTCGGCGCCTCTAACTAATGTAATACCGCGCGGCTTCTTCCCTCCGAGCAGTACCTCTGCTGTGGTACGTATATATGTTTCCCTCTGTCACCCAGAACCTAGGTAGGTAGAGTAATGTCAGCACCAGTTGATGTTAGATGTTGCGCGCGCCGGGTGGGGTTTCGGCTTCTAGATCGATGAGCATTGGTGTCCCCGTTTCGGAACATGTGGGCTTGGTGAAGTGTGTGGCATTTCCTGATTTGACCCTTCCATCCGTCCCACGAGAAGCGGAGTTTTTCTACACTCACTCCGTTGAAATAATGGGTACCTGAGCGGATGACGACAACTGGTTCATGTGCTGTGCTGGATTTTCTTTGGAAGAACCAGCCTTACGTAGAGTACGCGCCGGGATGCTGAAGCAGCGCATCCTGTGCGGGAAAATCCCGCACCCGCAGCCCATATGTCCGGTTCCTGCATATTGAAAATATCAACCCACCCACTACCATCGTGAGGGGTAATCCATCTGGCTGGGCCCTCACTATCGATTGCGTCCCCAAAGTGATCGCTGCATCGAGATAGCAGGTAGGTAGATACGGCCATGCATGATGATGAGCCAACGACTGAAGAGTTTTCACTTCTTTGAGAGCGGAGTCTTGATCCGTCTTGGACTCTTGGTATCGCCTTCGACCGACTGATCTAGATGTTTTGTTTCCCTGACCAATAACTTTGCCTCACTCTTAGAGCCTCGGAATTGAGGGTAGAGATCAGAATTCTTTTTGGCGGTTATGCCCTAAACTTCTTCCTCAGACCGAGATTCGCATGGGTTCTGATGGGGCAGTTTCGAGGCGCTTCACTGCATCTACATATCGTCCTGCACATACCTCGTACGATTTAGTTGGAATCTCTCGACACTTCATTCGTGCTCATATCTTGCACATCCAAATGGTCAATGCAGACACGAAACAAAAGCACGGACACTGTCGTAATGCCTGCAGCGATCGGAGAAGGAGATCTCACGGAGATATGGTCTCAGATTCGTGATCATGATCATCACTCTAGAAGTGGGGATGCGTACCGATACATACCTCCTAGGTACATATGTGGATTATTCCTCACAGCGGTACATGAATTCCATCTCTATTCTGACCAGTAGCCGACAATCCGAGACTCTAGAAATCATTCACATCTTTACACGTGTTGTGTAGTACCTAGTACTTCTGGTTTAGCATGGACCTCGTCTAGATGTTACGGCCGAGAACTCGAGAGGATTGGATAGACACACAACCTACATATGTACATCCAAAGGTCTAAGTGGAATGCCGATGCGTGCTCATTCGTAAGTTCCTCTGTCCTAATTACATTGGGCTGCTCTGGCTATCACTGGGTCTGGATGTGTTCTACTGTCACTCGAGTTCTCGAGTGATGGCTAATGGTCAGTCCTAGTTTCTTCTGTAAACCCGTAGTATCAAAGCCTATATCTCGGTCGGTTGAAGCAATGGAGCGCTCCACGTACTGTGGCCGCAGAACCCACAGGCTTCGACAACATCACATTCGTTGATGCATTAAGGGTGTTCGAGATCGGTCCTTTTGATGGTCCTTTTTGGTAGTTCCTTTGCGAACAATCTGCACGAACTCAAAAGGGACTTTCTAATCATGATCATGGGGTCACAAAAGGATCGCAAGAGTAGCCCAAGGATAGCTTTCGATGGAGTTTGTTTGAATGGACCACCAAAAAGACCGCCAAAGTGCTACCCTCTATTCTGATGAACCGATACTGCAGGTACTCCACCAGACCCTCACCAGTGACACATCCATTCGTTTGATCTTCTCAGTGCCAGCGTTTCTCCCTCCGGCTTGTTCACCCCTCCTTTGCCGCGGTCTAGAGTATCTGCAGTTTTGAGATTGTCATCGGCTTATGCTCTGTGGTGTCGCTTCTGGGTGCGTATGTATTGTCCCATTCTAAGGTGTCCCTATTTGGGAGCCCAATCGTTCACCTCTACTCTATTATTTCAACCTTTCAGCCCCCAGTGCGTCTTGTTGTATGTTTTCATGCCCATAATTTCTTTGTTTCCGTACTTAAACGCCTCTCCCCAAATAGGATATTACACTCATTTTACTCCAACTCAGCCACCAACATTCCCCCATTAATACAACTACCGCTCATTTCCCGTTCCAGTCCCTTGAAACAGTGGAGGAGCATAGGTGAGCTGAATAGGGCGGAGCTGTAGGTATTGTGTATAATAATCGGCGTAAACACACCACAGCTCTCAAACTTATTTCCCACCCAAATCTCAACAGGATGAATCGCGACACAATCCACTGCCATCCAACTACTCACTCGCCTCCTCTTCCCCCACTGTCCCCCACTGTCCCCGATTATATGCTCCCCACGAGTGCTCTTACCCACCTCTGCTCCCATCCATTAGCAACCTACCAACTAGCACAACGTGTATAAACACACACCTTAACAAAACCAGAATTCACCCTAACCCATCTCAAAACAGAGTCTTCCGGGCGTCCCACCAACGCTTCAAGTTCTTGCAGCTCTTTCACTGCCGGACTGTCTGTGCGCGAGATCATGCTCCAACGCCATTCCGGTGGCTGGGGTTGGGACATTGTTTGCACAATATATGTGTAAGGAGTATCAGAGGGTGGAAGTCAAGATATACTTCTGGGGAGAGCAAAGGCAAATCTTGTTCTTATAAGTAGACAAAATGATTCAGCACACGAGTGCAAAGAACACATAATAGTGACTCATGCAATGTGCACATGTGCGCATGTATTGATATGGTATCCGGGACCGGGGGAAAGTATTGAGAATGCAGGCGCCATGGCTGATGTATCTTTGGATGGTTCTTGCAGCAGATAGGTAGTTCGGAAGTGCAGGATGCGTTGCTATTCTTTTCCCCTGTGCTGAGTAGATACATGCCGCATGACGAAAAAAATGTAAGACATCCGCAGGCATCAGCCATCGCAGCCTTGTTTCCAGCCACCACGCCGGATCACCTGCTGAATTGAGTCCTTGCTTGTCGGTTTCAGGGGCTAGGAACGAGACTATTTAGTTGTCTCTTCCTCGCGCAGAAAAACGCGGATGCTTGTTGTTTCTGCGGCGATGTTTTGGCGTTTCGTTGGCGGATTGATGTCCTGTTGTGGACGTTTGGCGGGAATCTGGGAAGACCCTATTTGTGACTCGGATATTTGCAACGGAGAACTTTTTCTGGTGGTCTAAGTATAAGACCGGATGGAGGCATCAATGGGTTTATGTCGACATCCTGAGGATGGCATTACAAAGGCCCCCAAAGAGCCCACTTATTGTTTTCATAGTCCTGATTCCGTCCTGATCTCGTACATAGTGGAGGGACGAGATGGGCGGATATCAAACTGCCAGGCTCAAGTACAGACTTATATGTCAAAGATGACGGCTTCGTGGAGCTCGAGGGGGATCACAATCATGAGGCACCGACTTGACCATCAATGTCCTGCTCTGACCGTTATCGATCACATGAAACGGAATCTTCCCGTGATCAACTCATCGAGGTTGAGGGTATAATTGGGTCAAATAGGTACAGGTATGACCTCATTCGAACTGCGAGGTACGTACAATGTTTGATTCCCGGATAAATAACCCAAACCTTCATAAATTGATCACGAAATCCGTGTCTAATGTTAATCCATCACCACCGGCCTTTTTTGTCGCGTACTTAATCTATATCCTTCAGATTCTAGGTTATGTAGAGCTTAAGAGGCATATATCCCGCACCCAGTATTTTTATTGCCGTATACAGCAAGTTTCGGAGATTACCAATTTGCACAAATAATCTCGAGTTGCCAGTTCAAGTAGGCGTGCTTCCATATTCAACGCGCAAACCTGCATGTAATCGTAGTCTCGGGACGCAGAAGCAAGTAATCGTGGGCTGCCCTCAGGCAAAAAAACACGTTACACTCCAAAGCAAGTTAGGTTTGATTGATTTTGGCTTGGCTTAAACTAGCCGACAGGGATCTTCGTGTCGTTTCACGACAACTCGCTTTCTCCGACTACCAACCTACCATCGTCAACACCGCCGGCTTTCGCTTTTCTCGAGTCTTTGCTAACCACCATCTCAAGGACATAGATCATTGGGTCGGTCTTGCGCTCTCCTTGCTCTTACGCTTTGCTTCCCCGGCGCGTTCTGCTACTTATGGCGTTGTCGACTTTAGAGGCTGACTCGTCGCGCGACGACACTGTAGTGTACACTTCCGAACAGATCCTACCAAGTCTAATATATAACCCACCAATCAGTCGTCATGGCCAGCACATCAGAGGATCCGTCACTCAAGGAGGAAGAGCAGCCAGAAGAGCAGCAAGAGCAGCAGGCAGAACAGATGAATGAGGAGGAGGAGGAGGGAGTCGAGCATGAGGAAGAGGTATGCGGAAACTGCTCATTTCCTGCCGGTTCTGTTCATAAACGTCTGATCGGGGAGGGTGCGGCGGAATGTCTCTCTGGACGAGTCGTGGGTGGAGACGTGGAAGTTGAGACAACTGGCGAACCACGTCAACCTCATAATGAGCCAGCAACCTCCCGCCGTCCTCCGAGTTTGAGCAGAACGGTTTCCACAGGGTGGTATGATGCGAGGGGGATAAGAAAGAATAAGAAGGCTGATGAGCGAGGGCGACACCTGCCTCAACGGTTTATCTAGGAGGAAATCTCAGCCATGAAAAAGAGAGTTGCAGAAATGGAAGCTGAGGCGCAAAAGCTGAGGGAGATGCAAGCCAATCTCGACAAGGAGCAGAACGACTTGCGCGAAGACAGGGAAGATATTGACGGCCGGAGCATCTTCGTCGGCAATGTCGACTACGGCGCAAGTCCAGAGGAGATTCAGGCTCACTTCCAGAGCTGTGGTTCTATCAACAGGGTTACCATCTTGTTGGACAAGTTCACCGGACACCCCAAAGGGTAAGCGATTCATCTTGCGCTTAAGGCTCAATGTTTCATGAAGCTAATGGTGTGTCTGTATAGTTATGCTTATGTTGAGTTCACCGAGCCCAGTCTGGTCGCCCAGGCACTTGTTCTTAATGAGAGCATTTTCCGCGGCCGCTCGTTGAAGGTCAGTTTTGTGTCGGCTTCCTTTCCTGTGCACTTTGTCTGATGAATATGCATCAGGTCGTTCCAAAGCGTACCAATCTGCCCGGTATGGCCCGTGGCCGAGGCGGTCGCGGTAGGGGTGGGCCTGGAAGGGGAGGATTCCCGCCTGCCTATCGCGGGGGATACGCCCCTCGAGGCGGTGGGTACAGAGGTGGATACAGAGGACGGGGAAGAGGATATGCTCCATATTAAACGTCCTTATCCATGTTCAGTGGTGGACTTTTATCTGGTTATGGATGATACTGCTACTTCCCTCTGTTTTCCAGGACGTCTGGTGGGGCTATACTTATGAAAAACGGGTTGGCTTCTTCGTTTCCTTTCTTCGATCATGAATGTACTGTACAGTAAAGTTTTGAGTTCACGGCAAATTGTTTTGAGACTTATGATTCTCACCCGACAAGAAGTATATGTTTTTTGTATGGGGTCTAGGGCTACATGTCTTATCACTCGTTCTTGGGTTAAAATCCTCGGGGCGAATTTCAGCTGGAACTCGTACGTATAGTTTCCTTCCATCATGATCATCCTTTCCAGCTATAGTCAATACCCGAAGTGCAGCTTATAGCCGTATTTTTCCAGCTTGATCAATTGATATGTCAGCCCATCAGCCGAGATCCCGCCAAACTGTGCTTTGAAACAGTTCTTGGCGACGGTCCGTCTCAAAATAGACTGTATGTATGGGTGTTGATACGGAGACGAAACGACCAACGAAGGAATCCAGAGTACAGTAGAAACTTGAAGTTGGGCACAACAATAAGTAATGCAAAGGCTAATAGTGAACGTGCACTATTCCTTCTCTGATGCCGCCATCTGAAGAAGAGCATATAGCAAGCACTTTATTCTCGGCGGAAGTGGCATTTATTGTTCTATTTCGCTCTCCACTTTATATTTGCTTAGATTGGGTTAGACGTTGCTGAGCGGTAAGATCAAGCAAGTTCGTCGGTAGGTAACTCTACATCTCCATAACGGAGCCCCTCACAGTGGCGGCTCTCCCTCACTTCAACCACTACAACCACTACCCAACTCACTCAGCTCAGCTCGGCGGCAGACCACATCGCGCGTTGTATTCAAACAACGTCTGCCTTCTCGCAGCGGCTTTCCCCCCTCTACTCTTTTGTTTTTTGAAGCCGTGCGTGCCCAATAGACCCGGTCGATTCCGGATACGCAAGCTGCGCTTGGGCAAAGAGCACTGCCACTCCTGACGTACGCTCAGAGAACCCCGAGCCAGCCCCGTTCGCTCAGACCCGCAGCCTCTCCGAACGGCCATCTTGCCCAAGTCAACATTTTGCAATCGGTGTCTGTACCCTCAGCACCTGGTGACCATCGTGGAATCCCCACCTGCAACTATTAACCACCAATAATGGCCGACCCCACAACGTACGTCTTTCCAATTATGGTGCGAGATTTACTTCCTGAAAGCTGACCGGTGTCCAGGGGTTTGCGCAAAATCCGAATCACAGGTATGTGTTCCGGTGGTGATTGCATATAGACCTGCAATACGAGCTAACAGCTTTGGGTCGAAAGTCATTGCGGCCGATGGACTGTACAAACGAGACATCTTGAGTGAGTTCTTTCTCGGGAATATTCTACGTTGTGGAGCTTCTGGTTGGAGACTGACTTCCACCAAGGGTTTCCCGACCCATTTGCAGTTGTCACCGTCGATGGAGAGCAGACGCAAACTACATCCGTAATACGGAAGACTTTGAACCCGTATTGGAACGAGTCCTTTGACATGTATACCTCACCAGCTCTCTTGGGACGTGCGCAATGCTGACCGGTGATGTAGTCAAGTAACCGAATCGTCTATCATAGCGGTTCAAATTTTCGACCAGAAGAAATTCAAGAAGAAGGATCAAGGTTTTCTCGGTGTGATCAACATTAGAGTAGGAGATGTGTTGGTACTTCAGGTCGACGGAGAAGGTTGGTATTTCAGGCAAAGGGTGGGGGCAAAGTGCTGATAAAGCTAGAAATGCTCACTCGCGATCTCAAAAAGTCGAACGAGAACCTTGTTGTTCACGGCAAGCTGATTGTAAACCTGTCAACAAATACCGATACACCGATTAGAGTACCGGCGAGCCGTCCTACACAAAATTTGGCACTACCGGGCCCTTCCAGTACTAATGGATTATCGTCACCACCTGTCAACGGTTCATTGTACAGCACAGAAATTGGATCGCAGCTTTCGGTGGCTAGCCCAGCATCGTCCCGACCTCCACAGAGTAGTGCTTTCACGGCACCTCAACACCAGCAACAACAGCTGGTTGTTGGACAGCCTCCACCCTCCCAACAACCACAGGCTCTCGTAGCACAGCAACCTGCTAATAATACGCCTGTTGCAAATGGCACACGCGCCAACATGAGCTCTTTCGAGGATGCACAAGGAAGGCTACCGGCAGGATGGGAGAGGAGACAGGATAACTTGGGCCGGACATACTATGTTGATCACAATACTCGAACTACGACGTGGAACCGACCCTCAACCACTTACAACGAGAGTGACCAACGTGCCGCTGTTCAGCAGAATACCGATGCAGAAAGAGTACGACATAATAATCGAATGCTCCCTGTGGAAGATCGCACAGGAGCTAATTCCCCCACACCATCCACGGCTACTCAGCCAGAACCTCACCATCAACCCAGTAGTTCCACTGGTGGTGTCGCGGTAAACGCCGGTACCGCGTCAATGGTAGCATCCGGAGCAACCACAGCTGGTACTGGCGAGCTTCCACCAGGATGGGAACAGAGACATACTCCAGAAGGCAGAGTTTACTTTGTTGACCACAACACTCGCACAACAACGTGGGTGGATCCTCGCAGACAGCAGTATATCCGCATGTATGGAAATAATGCAGGATCCCAGAGCATCCAACAGCAGCCTGTCTCCCAATTGGGTCCTCTACCTAGTGGGTGGGAAATGCGCCTGACAAATACCGCGCGAGTGTATTTTGTCGACCACAATACCAAAACTACAACCTGGGATGATCCCCGACTTCCGTCTTCATTGGACCAGAACGTACCCCAGTATAAACGCGACTTTAGGCGGAAGCTCATTTATTTCCGATCTCAGCCCGCTTTGCGGATACTCTCTGGCCAGTGTCACGTAAAAGTTCGCAGAAATCACATTTTTGAAGACTCATACGCTGAGATTATGCGACAAACACCTCAAGACCTTAAGAAGCGGTTGATGGTGAAGTTTGACGGAGAGGATGGTTTAGATTACGGCGGGCTGTCAAGGCATGTGCCTTTAGTGTGGTCTGTGGGACGTTTCTTTGATGCTGATTGTCTACAGAGAGTTTTTCTTCCTCCTCTCGCACGAGATGTTCAATCCATTTTACTGCTTATTTGAGTACTCGGCCCACGACAATTATACCCTTCAAATCAACCCTCACTCCGGCATCAATCCAGAGCATCTGAATTACTTCAAGTTCATTGGTCGTGTGGTCGGTTTGGCCATCTTCCACAGACGCTTTTTGGATGCATTCTTCATTGGAGCGTTTTACAAGATGATTTTGAGGAAGAAGGTGGTTTTGGCGGATATGGAGGGTGTCGATGCTGACTTCCACCGAAATCTTACATGGATGCTGTAAGTTTCCAGATGGCTTTACGTATGGGTGCGAGCGCCTGCTTATAATGCTGTAGGGAAAATGACATCACGGATGTGCTGGACCTGACGTTTTCAACTGAAGACAACCGGTTTGGTGAGACAGTTACGATTGACCTCAAGCCCAATGGTCAAAACATAGAAGTCTCAAATGACAATAAGGGCGAATACGTCGAGTGAGTGATATCCGGTGTTCCGTCTTTGTGTGTGAATGCTAAAAAATGATCTAGCCTCATAACTAAATGGCGAATTGAGCGGCGTGTCGAGGAACAGTTCAAAGCGTTTACCGAAGGTTTCCATGACCTTATCCCCGCAGATTTGATAACTGTCTTCGACGAAAGAGAGTTGGAGCTTTTGATCGGTGGTATCGCGGATATAGACGTCGATGATTGGAAGAAACATACCGATTACCGAGGATACACTGAAACCGACGAAGTCATTGCCAACTTTTGGAAGTGTGTTAGGAGCTGGGACGGTGAGCAGAAGTCCCGGTTGCTTCAGTTCACAACTGGTACTTCCCGTATCCCTGTGAATGGATTCAAAGATCTCCAGGGAAGCGACGGTCCAAGACGGTTTACCATAGAGAAGGCTGGGGAGCCAGGGCAACTGCCAAAATCTCATACTTGGTGAGCATATAGTTCCCCTTGAACTTCTTCATGTGCCTAATATTTCCGGTGACATAGCTTCAACCGATTAGATCTTCCTCCTTACAAGAGCTTCGACGTTTTGCAAAGTAAGCTGTCATTGGCTGTGGAGGAAACTATGGGTTTTGGGCAAGAGTGATTTCGCTAGCCAGTAGTATAGTGAATTCTATGGATTGTGTCCCTTCTTTTTGATTCTTGCGGGTGGTTCTCGTTCCAAATTGTTTTCTTGCTATTGTTTTTCCAGCATGAGATTTGTTTTTATAGGTTCCACATCCATCCACAATGCTATGAATGGGATGTACGACTATGAACATGATGAAGCAATCCATAATGAGCGGCCCGTTGTTTATGATTTTGGGGCAGGAGGTAGGTGAGGGGTGGGGGTTTATATGGTCTGTAGTTGTAGGTCACATCAATTTGTTCAATTAGGGGCATGGACTTGAGATTTATGAATTTGAGGAGGTGTTTATTATTGTTTTCATTACAGCGGGATATCGATAGGTTGAACATACGCATGTAATCTATCAAAAATGCTGTGTGATGTCTTTAATTGGGCTATCGATTAAGTACTTATCTCTCTTGTCGAGAGCTACTAACGTATACTTGAGTAATTGTGCTTGTCAACTTCAGGCTGATCGGGTTTGTCGGAATCTTTTTTTTTTTTTGTTCGTTTGTTTGCAGAAATATCACGAGGTAAACACCATAATAAAACGCGCTAAAATAAACAAGCAACGCGATTTGAAGACCCTGGGGATCATGAATTCCTGAACATGGGGAAAGCGTTTCACTTAGAGTCTTGACCAACACGAAGAAAATCAGACGGTTCAGCGATTGCAAGAGCTCAACCATGAGAGGCCAGGAGAACCGGTGCTGCTAATCCTTGAACGGCTGAGCAAGGGATGAGCAAGTGCAAAAGAGTGCTAGTTGCATCTGCATTCGACATTCTTCCCGCCGGGCTTGTTTGGTTACATATTAGGCGTGTTGCAGCTCCCTCGTCCTCCCCGTACTATTATTCCTCCTCTATTCCTCCTCCCTTCCTCCTCCTTTTCCTCTTTCCTTCACCTCCCTCGTCCTTGCCTATCGTTCTTCGTGCTTGCACACACACACACGCTCGCTTTGTTTACATTCTGTTAATTGAATTCATTCAATCTTGTCAACATATAAATATCCAACAATGCACGCCGTTACTGTTATTACTTTTGCGTTGGCTGCCGTCGGTGCTGTTGCTGCTCAGCAAAAGGAGTGTGATGCTCAAAAGTAAGTGGTTCTCTCTCGTTCAGGGTGTATATCGCTCCCACCGAAATAGAGTACTCACTAACAACCCGCCACAGCATCCTGGACGCCTGTTCGGAACAGTACAAGCCGCGCCTCGATGCCTGCAAAGGTAGATTCAATCCATTGCCACCTCAGAGAGTATTTGCACTGGAACTGACTGGGTGTTAGGAAATGATTGGGAATGTTTCTGCACCGAGTCCCAAAACCTCCTCACCTGCTACAATGTCTGTCCTAACGCCGGTACTGTACACCCCTTACCCCCCATATAATCAGCGCTGACAAAACGCAGACAAGAGCGGTGTCCAAAACCAAGTGACCTCGTACTGTGGCGCGTACTCGGCTTCTCTCCCAACCTCATCCAAGGCTGCTACTCCTTCCAAGACTGGATCTGCCTCCAGCTCAAAATCCACTTCGGATTCTACCTCTACTTCTTCTGACACCTCCAAGTCCGACACCTCTGCTGCGGCCTCTGCATCTTCCTCGGCGAAGACCGGTGATGGTTGTCTTGTTACGCCCGCGAAGAGCTTCGGTGTGGTCGCGGGTTTGTTGGCGGTTGCTGGTGCGTTCTTGTAAGCGGTGTGGTGTTGTTGGCGTTTGTATGAAGGGCGTGTTTGGTTGTGGAAGGTTGGAGCTAATAATTGTAATTGGCCTCGGAAGCTTGGGCTCTACTTCAAATTCAATAAATAGTTCGGACTCTTTCCATGTGGCACACGTTTGTATGAAACAATGTCCCCGTGGTTATGATTCAAAAAGTTTCAAACTGGGGCGGGATTTTTTCTTTCCTTCCTGGTTAGGTATATCAACTGTAGAAGATCCACACATCACAATACAGCTTATTTCGGATACAGGCAAATGTCAATTCCACATGGTCCGATATCGATACGGTAACCGGAATTGTCCTTGGGTGTTCGAGAACATCAAAGACTTTCCCTTCGCCTGGTTGCTTGCCAGAAATAGGTCAATGATGGGTGGGAGCGAAATGCTCTGGTGTATAATTGCACATGCATGCTTCATCGTAGGTGTTTGTTTACCCAACAAAGACATCTCAACATGTCCGACGCTAAGATAATAACACATGGGGACCTGAACTGTCTATTTACTATATCACCTATCTGCCTACTTGCATATTTAGCATTTGTCTGGGTTTCTGGTTATGTAGTAAAGCTGCCACGGGACTATGGGTTTCTCAATCCTGATGTTAACCCCGAGGAAATACCTATGATCCAGTCTTTCACGAATCATAACACACCGGAGACCCGAAGCTAGCTACAGCATTACGGGCAGCTAGCGGGTATACGGTCGTAACCATCCCGCGAGTATACGTAACATTAAACCGATATATTGAACGTTATACTTTACATGGCCCAAAAATCCGAGCCGTAGGACTGACGTTGCAACTTTGAGGTACTCAAAATATACGACATCTCGTGATTGGCAGATACTTAGCGTGCATGAATGACAGCTGCTCGGTACAGGGGGGAAACGGGACTTTTGAAGTACCGTTACACTGCAAGAGCCTCCACAAAGATACATAGGTCCCGAGGTCGGCTTTGGTAACTTTTGGCCGCATAATTCGGTCCACCCTCACTTCACAACACGACAAAAACAACACATTTGCACGCTCACCCACGATGTTCAATGCTCCAACAATAGATTTGCATCAACCAGGGGATTCACAACCGACAACTTTGCCACTTTTAGCACAGTGCGGTATTATACGGTATATCATTGTATATATGCCCATCTAAAAGGTAGTGGTTTAGTTGTGACAATCTACAGTTTTCGTCTTGGTCGACTTTTCGAGGAATGTATGGTATGTACTAATTGCCTGGCCATATGGTCACATTATCTGCGTGATAGCCTGGGGATGGTTCCAAGTAAAAACAAAAGGATCTCCCGCGTACGGAGGAAACGGATACACCCTGATATGTCCTCTCGGGTACTGCAATGTAAGAAGCAAAGAAACCAGAGTGTTGAGTTCAAGAAGCGAGGGAGAGCTACCAGCGTTCTTCGGTTTTTTTTTTGGCATTGATGACAGTATACTGCGTAAGCCACTACGGGAACCCGTGGCTCACACTCACTTCATCATGATTTTAGCACAGTGCGTTATTATCGAGTATGTAGATACGGTATGTAACTTTCTCTCCCGTAGCCCTCGAACCACAACTCCAGCGACCCCATTGAAGCTCATGGGTCATGAACATCGTATTCTTTACTGAATCAATCCCCCTCTCCATGCAGCATGGCAAACGCAAATTCCCAGCACTTGGAAGGCAATCCTCACTCTTCCCCTCCAGTGCCTCCGTGAGCAGACAGTCCAGTAGGGAATTGACGCAAACCGGAGGCATTGGACGGTATCAGGTTTGCTGGAACCCAATTACTAGGAATCGAACTCGTCGGCATTGGATTGCTTGAGATTTTGTCAACCGGGACTGAGATGGCGCCCTTGCCGATTGCGAACGTTCACCAGATACTCGCCCTCCGCAAACAACTGTAGAATGTCACGGTACAACTGCTTGGCCTTCGACAGTGCATCCGGGGGGCTTGTGTCGTCAAGAATAGACAATAATCCGGACGCCGATTATTCGCTATGCAGGGCTTGTAGCGAGCGCCAAGGTTTAGAGCGTGACGATATTTTTCAATATCGTATGCCCAAAAATGGGCTAAATCCGCAATTAAATCTCTTCGGACGGGCCCTCCGTGACGCGTGACATACGAAGTCTTGGATTGACATGATGTGTTCGTCGTAGTTTGTAGACATTGTCGCCTGATATTCAGAACAGCCTTCGATGAGCCAACTAGATAACAACGACTGCAAGAGGGGAGTTACTAATGCCGGTCGAGATTAAAAAAGGCTGGAGGGGGAGGTAATAAAGAGGACGAGACGTCGGTTGGGGAGAGTAGTCTTCCCGTCATTCGCCAAAGGCAGCCCAACGTTGGTGGGGGAGGTCCCGTTGACCGGTGTGGCACAGCAGTGTGGCATGGAGTGGCGTTCGGGTTTCTTGGTGTTCGGGTTTTAAGGTTGTGGAGGATGGCGTATCTCTCTCATATCCTTCTGGCAACCCGCAGGAAAGACACGATATTGTCCATGTGCACCTTAAACAGCCACTCTAATACATTATCTTAAAGACCGAGCTGTCGTAGCCGTTACACCCCGTGTTGGTACGGCGGGTGGCCACAGATACACTAAATTTGCGACCGAGACAAGATTAGTTCCCAAGACTGCGTCCCGAGGCTTTACCCCGGGGACTTTCTTTTTGCTACGGGACGAGATATCCCAGATTTGTTCTCATGCCTGGAGGTTTCGAGATTCCGTGAGTGATATATTGTGATTGTTGCATGGCAGAGAAACTCTTGAGTGGGCTATCGGTGCCATAGGAGCTTAAATTCTTGCAGCACTTTTGAGTGTGTCGCCATTCTATTGCGGATTCGGATGGTTATTACTGAGGAAGATGGCGGTGTTGATTTTAGGATATTTGTAGGTCGATACATTTATGCACGAACTGTGGCATATGCGAGACTTTGGGTGTGTCCCGCAAGAGCTATGATTATCTTCAGCCTTACCTACGTTCATTGTAAGTTGACCTTATAGAACTAAGCCGTAATGCTGGGGAGTTTATCTGGCCGGCCCGTCAATCTGTAGACCCGCCGGCGGTCGACTTGGCCACCTCGGAACATTGAAAATGAGTATCAATGGCTGGGTGACTCCTTTGGGGTCCCCAGTTGCGATTAAGGAAGTCATGAATCAATTCGTCCATGATAAGATGGAGGATATTTGCCACAGCACCATCAAGGATCGTCGGTCTGACGGGGGCACTTTGAGGAGTACTTGTGTTCGAACGTCGCTATCCTACCCTTTCAACTGGGACCGTTGGGATGTTTTTTCGATTTTCGGGGTTGCTTCTAGCTTTCATTTACAATTGGTTCACAAAAAGCTCCTGTTGACGCGCCGACTCTGGACTGGAAAGAGCAGGTGAGATCTGCGTTCTTGTTCAGTCAATGGTTGGGAATAACGATATTCTTTTCGCTGGGGATCTTGCAAAGTGGTTCGCTGGTTTATGTGAAATGCCTGCGACGGACTGTATACTCGGTACTGGGTGGTGGTTGGAGCACAAACAGCATGTGCACTTGTGAAGTACCTCTCTACCGTAAATAACAGGAGGAGATATCATACCTAGAGGTGGCCTATGTTGTTTACCTTTACTCCAAACCCAGTGCGGATTTCAATGTAATGTAATAACGTTCGGATAAGATGTATCAATGGAGCCAATATCTCTGTTCCCTCAAAACTAGCCTCCAATCCAAGCTGTGATGACGGCGAAGCCATAGACGGCTTGTTTTCACTGAAAAGAAATAACTAAGGAAACTCCCACACGTAGTTAGTACTTTACACGGATTCTTGTTGGGACAACAACCGAGAATCGATCTGCGCACCAGATAGTCGAGTAATATGGCACAGTCGTTTGTCGGCCAGTAGCTCACCAATCACGTTAGATGAGATATCGATAAGGAGGAGAGATAGGTTAAACTAGCAGCGCCAAAAATTGTGGCAAAGAGGTGGTTAAGTCACTGATCCACGGGTGTGTCAGTGATTCAACCACTGCACTTTTGGTGAGAATAACCCCATCATCGCGATAAAAGAATCCCTTCATAACGTATACCGTACAACTGTCCAACCCCGCTACCGTGTAAAGGCCGCACTTTACTCTAGAGTAGTCCGCAAATAGGCCAGAAGGAACAGAAACGCGTTTACCGAGCTTAAAACGGTCGGCACCACTGAACAGTCTGCGCGGACTAGGTATACTAAGTCAATACAAGTTTATGCGGCAGGGTCAAATCATATAGTTAGCCGAGTCTGCCTCCGCACCCCGCCCTGCCCGTCCATCCTACTTTGAAGTGCAGACTCCATCCATCCATCAAATCATCAATACATGCACATCATAACGTAACTGTCCAATTCCGTTAATTTCGACATTGCTTCACACTCCCTCCTCGTCTGTGTGCGAGTTGTGTTCAATGGAGCTCCCTCCATTACACACTTTGCGCAGACGACTAATCCTACGACGTCAATTTGATTCCGGTTCACGTTAATCGCTACACTCAGTCACCACCTATTGACTTTCCACTCTTGAGTCCGACATCAATTTCACCAATTACACCCCTCACCCCCCACCTTCGTTATGCCTGAGCCGCATGATATAGCATCCCGGGCGTCTCAACCACCACCGCCGTCGCCTTCAGCAGGATCGCGGATAAGCAATGTGCTGTCGTCTCGTGCCGGAATCCTGACACCGGGCCAGCAACTGGCCAAGAAGTATCGTACCGAGATTGCAGCGAGCGCGAGCAGCTGTGTTTCAACCTTCATCGCCGTATGTTACAATGAAAGCGCCGTTTAGGCAGAATGAAGATTGCTGACAAGCTTTCAGTTCCCGCTGGACTCCGTAAAGACTCGGATGCAAGCGTGAGTTTAATATTCCACGGCGCCGGCGAATCTGCTCTCTGAACGATCCACCGGTGAACTGATTCGATGTATTTGCAAAATAGGTACAAGTTTCGAAGTTTTTGGGATTGTGTCACGCAGACGAAACAAACAGAGGGAATGCGAGGATTCTGGCGGGGTATGCATTTGCGACCCCCCAGTTCGTAGATGACTCGAGGAACCCATCACTAATGGCTCCATGATGTTTGGGCAAATCCTCAGGTAGTCTCGCTCCTCTGGCTTCAGTGACCCTGGTTCGGACAGTGTCGTTTTCCATCTATTCCAAGTCAAAACAAGTTTACGCTTCTATGTTGAGGCCGGTTCTTGGAGACAACCTGATATCCCCGCCGAATACACTGAATAAGCCGTGTAATCCGATATATTGGTTCTTGTCTGTTTTCACCTATCCCTCATGCATGCTATTGATAGCTAATATGGTCTTGCAGAGCTGGAGCGACGGCTGGAGGCGCTATCACTTTTATAGCATGTATGTGGTGACGATTCTGCTGGTAGAGGCTGGCTGTGGTTAACATGGCGGATAGGCCCATTCGAGTTTACGAAGCTATCGGCACAGATCGAGTTGTTGATGCTACGGTCAAAACGATCAAGTCTCGACGATCCAAGTCATATACGCAAATATAAGAATAAGGGAACTCTCCAAGGAGCCAAAGATATCGTTAAGGCTAGAGGCCTTCTTGGACTGTATTCTGGTTTCCACTTGCATTTCGGTATGTACTCTGGCTTTTAAGCCTAAAGAGACACTAACGACTCGCAGTACGAGATAGCTTGGGCACAGCAATGTATTTCACGGTATGTGTTGCGATATTCGCTGTGAGTATTCAATGCTGACGGTAGACCAGTTTTACGAGGGGGGCAAGACGCTCTTTTCGTCGCCGGAAGGCCCAAGTCCTTGGGGGATCGCGGTGTCCGGTGGTTTATGTGGTCTGTTGAGTTGGATTCTGGTATGGATTCTTGCATGTTACCCTGAGCAACCAGTCACTGATGTCTTGCTAGATTTACCCCGTCGATTCTGCAAAATCTATTTACCAGAGAGATGTTCTCACTCATCAGCCCGGTCAACCCTTACCAAAGAGGCCGTTCAGGTTTTTCAACAGGCGAATGTAAGATGCATTCCGTATTATTGCGAGAAATATGCCCACTGATGTTTCTCTAGGTACCGCGGCTTGGGCGTGTCCATGACACGTTCATGCATACTCAACTCTGTCTTCTTCTCCAGTTACGAGTATATCAAGGGTCGCGTAAACGACTTCGTGGAAGAATGAGCAGTTTTGTACTTTTTCTTCTTTTTGATATCAAGGCGTCATGGAATTCTTATCTATGTGTTCAACTAGTAGCATCTGGGGGGGCTATTGTTTTCCTTTTGGGGAGTTCTTTTTTGGTCTTCTCATAACTTCCATTGTATCATCCACACGATCACCACAATATGCAACAAATGTACAATGTTCCCACGGGGAATACAGGACTAATCATAGCAACCAAACAATCCGAGAAATCAAAAAACGAGACAACTCCAAAAACCGGGATCTACCAATACAATAAACGCCAGAATAAATGCAACCCCTAAAATAGAGGTTGTTCGTGATATGGTCAAGCAACCATAGGTTCCTCCACCGCCCGTTGAATCTCCGCTTTCCTCGCTCTTGCCCGGGCTTTTGCCTTCCGAGCTTTCTCCTCTTCTACCGTAGCTTTAGATCCTAGTGTAGTATCCGGTACTGATGGTAGATCGGGTGCTCGCTGCGGTTCTGTGGCATCCAGTGGCTCCCCTCTGACTTCCCTCTCCATACGCTCCAACTCATCTTCCACCTCATCCTCATCTGCATTACTCATAACGTTCGCTAACATATTGTTAATCTCTTTCTGATACTGAATACCCTCCGCAGTTTCATCCATCAACTTCTCCACACTCTCCAGTGTCATCTCTTTATGTATTTCCTTAAGCACGGCGTTCCCCTGACGGAGTCCAAAGAGCACGTCCTTCTTAACTAGCGCAAACTCTATGGAGGAGGTAAGCTGCTCTAGGGTCTCGAGCTGCCGGTCGGTTTGCTGGAGGAGTGTTTCTTGGTATTTTCGCCGGCGCAGGGCAAGGAGAGCGCGAGGCTTGTCGCCCCTCTGAAGGCAGACTTTGGCAGCGTTGTTTTCGGCATCGAGCACGGTTTGGATCTTTTTTTGGTATATCCGGAGCTTGTCGCGTTGCAGCTTCATGTCCAGGATTGCGCTGGTGGGAGGTTAGAAAAGCTGGAGCTTAGTGAAAAGCAGAGTGGGAAAAGGTACCGGTCTTGCGCCGTTATACGACCGGAGCTGGAGGTGTTGCCCATGATGGCGAGGTGTGGTTTGTCGGGGATGTGCAGAATTGCAGCTGGGAGTTGTCGTGTGTTTAAGCACTGGGATCGTTTAAAGTTCAAAACAACGTCATTCGCCTTGGCGGCTCTTCCCAATACCTCTTATCAGGTAGGTTCTACGGCTACACACTCTTCTTTTCATACTAGTTGTGCTTCACAGACAGAGAGGGAGCGCTTCCTCTCGGAGTTACTCAGGTAACTATCGCAAATCTAAATCCATGCTTTCATTCAGCAGTCCAAGATTCTCCAGATAGCTGTTGTATGCGTTTGGAGGAACGCCTCCAGTTTTTCCTATTTGTCTGCGAATTTTTTTAAGGATCATCATCACCTCAAGCCCGAGCGAACTACTTATAGGAATGCACACCTCTTTTTCCGGTATGAAAGCTGGTAATAATGGACCATGCAGAGGTTTTTAACGAGTTTGTGTTCGAGACCTCGCTTTTTGGCGGCGGTATGCAGGAAGTCAAGCGTGTTGGAGATGCGGCGCTCGTTGTAGTGGGAAGCGGGAGTGGAGCGGAAGGCGGTGCGAAGCTTATCGCGGACAGTATAGCGTGCAGGAACAGTGTATTGGACGGCGGCGAGGGCGACTTTGTAGAGCTGTCGATAGGTAAGTCGGAGGGTTTGCGGTGAGGGGGTTGACATTGTAGGCGGTAGTTCAACAGCCTTTCGTTTTGCTGCTTTTGAGGTTCGTCCACAGAGAAGAGAAACATATAGAGCAGACAATAACAGCAAATTATATCCTTACCCGGACCCGACCCTGCACCGAGTCGATTTCGATGATTGGTGAGCAGAGCAGAGTTAGAGAGCCGAGGATGGTACTAACTACATCCAATATAGTATCCCCGCCTCTCCTCCTTCTCCTCCGTTCCTATACCTTCATTCACCTAACCCGACAAGCTACCGGTCCTCCATCCACCCATCTATGACTACCTACGCAACAAGGCTCTCAACTGCTTTTGGTGCTGGAGTCGATCGAGTCCGTCGCTGGTCTCAAGGTCAGGAACTTGATCGCTCTCCTCCCCGGTTCGCCACATTCGTCAGTGACGAAGATGCCATCTCCGATTCCGTTACACCACCCCATTCGCCGACAAACCTACACACACATCTTGCTCCCGTTTCCGACACGGAAGAGGAAGATTCTGCGTCCGACCAAACACTCGTCAATGTCGAGCCCTCGTCTTCCATATCCCTACGACATATCCCGACTCCCACCGACACATCCGACACAGCACAACTACCACCACAGCCGCCTTCGGTGCCCCCACCAGAAGGCCATATGAATGCAGCAGCAAGTACAGCATCAATTATAACCACCTCCCAAAGAGCTATACCAATTAAGAGCTCGGCGCTCCCTGAAGACGACGGCCAGTCCCAGCTCCGCCAGAAACTCTCGGATATAACTCGCTCCGATCTCCCCGAGCGTGAGCGCGCAAAAAAGATGCACCAAATCATGACTGAGAAATGGAATGCGTCGCGAGCATCCAAGGCTGCACTACTAGCTGATTTATCTACAATTCCTACACCTCCCACATTTAATGAGAAGACAGTGGATCCGGACCCCTCGGATAAGACGAACCCATACAAGCTCCTACCTGGCGATTCCGATAAAACATACTACACGGGTCCGGGAAGCAATCCTGACAGTGAATTCGTGGAGCTAGGATGCTCGCATTACAGAAGAGGCGTGAGGTTGCAGTGTTCTACGTGTGAGCGGTGGCACACATGCCGGTTCTGTCACGACGAGAATGAGGACCATGCGCTGGTGAGGAGAGAGACCAAGCATATGCTTTGCATGCACTGCGGGCGACCACAGCCCGCGCAACAAGATTGCAGGTTTTGCGGCGTGAGGAGTGCTAAATATTATTGCGATAAGGTTTGTGCGAGATTCTTTTGTTTTGGTCCTGCCCTCGGAAGCCGAAGACTGACTATTTGCTGTTCTACGGATAGTGTAAACTTTGGGACGATGGTCCACAGAAAAGCATATATCATTGCAACGATTGCGGAATATGTAGGATAGGTCAGGGGTTAGGGAAGGACTTTTTCCATTGCAAGGTTCATCCCTTCGTACCCAGTACTGGGGTTCGAAGAAGCAACAGATAAGCCACCACCACAATGCGTCTTCACGCAGTTTTGACGGTGGAATGGCACTTCAAAAGTGCACATGCTGTTGCTTCTCCAAGCCGCAGTATCAAGTACTCTTACCCCTGGTGCATTGTTACTAAGATGGTACTAGAAATGTGGCGTATGCATGTCGATTGCTCTCGAAAACTCGCATCGGTGTATAGAACGATCTACAGAGTGCGATTGCCCCATATGCGGAGAGTTCATGTTCACCTCGACACTGACAGTTGTCTTCATGGTCCTTCCATCTTCCCTTCCCATTCCTTCATAGTTAACATTTTGGTAGACATGCGGTCACTCAATCCACCACAAATGCTACTACGAGCACATGAAAAACTCATACCGTTGCCCCACCTGTGCTCGAACAATAATCAACATGGAATCCCAATTCCGCTCACTTGACGTCGAAATCGAGAGTCAGCCTCTTCCCTCTCCCTATGCTGCCTGGCGCTGCCTTATCAGTTGCAACGACTGCTCGGCCAAGTCAAATGTCCGATTCCATTTCCTGGGTCTCAAATGCGATAATTGCGCATCATACAATACCAGCCAAGTGCGAATCATACGACCTGAGGATGGGAACAGTGCGGAAGTGCTACCGTCAGATCCCCAGCCAATATCCCCAACAGGTTTGGAGAGAATGAGAAGTCTCCCCGTTATGTCGGTGCTGGCGGTGAATTCTCCCCCAAGAGCGGCAAGCACAGAACATGGGAATGCTATGGACATGGAAGGCGCCGGGTTTGGCGGGAGAGCGCTGGCAGGTGGGATACAGGTTGCGGGTGGTCCTAGCGAGGATAGAATTGTGGATGATGGGTGGGAAAGCGATAACAGTGATGACTTTTTGGATGAGGATGAAATAGAGGAGCAGGTAGAGGAAGAGGATGAGGATGGGTCGTTGGAAGAGAGTAGTTGTGAAGAGGATGACGACGATGACGACGATGAGGAGGAGTTTATTAATCTTAGGGGTCATATTTGAGTGTTTTTTTTGCCTCTTAACAAGCGGTAGGTGCTGTATTGTTGTATTGAGATACCGGTTTCCTGTTTGCTTTTTGGGGTTTTCTGTTTATGGGAGGGGCTTCCTTTTATTTTCTTCGGGCGATTACCACACACTCTCTTTCCTTCTTTTCCATGTGGGTGTGCGAGTTGTATTGGGGTTTCTGGCGTTCTTTTCTTCTAAGTTCTGACTGTCTTTTCACTCGCTTTTTCACTGTTTGGTTTTGGTTTTTAAGAATAAAATGGGAAGAGGGGAGTAGATGTCGTATAAGAAGTGTACGTAGTATACTTGTATGTATTATGCGTGGAATGGGAGCAATTACATATGAGTGTTGTCGCGTCATGATACATCACTCGGCGATAGAAATTACCGTCCGCCGTAATGTGACACGTCCTATCTGGTGCGGGGCACAGTGAATGAACCAGCTAATTAGCAGGAGAGTTGCAATGGATAAACGGTGGGAAGGAGCTGGAGCGAGGGTGCATTAGGTTAAGAAAGCCACCCCACGTGCACGGAATGCCTGTTTGATAGAATTAAGTGGTTATACATATACACCCATCCCCCCATCCCCTCCCCGCACCCTAACCTGTTTCCTCTTTCACTAACCCCTCAAGATACTTCTTAACATCCCTCTGCGACACACCTTCAACCTCTCCCTTCCCCTCGCCCGCTCTCCTGACCACAAACCCCTCTCCCCTACCCCCTTCGAGTTTCATCCAGTTGATCCACCAGCCTTTCATACTCCGCACGCTCCTCCCCCTATCTCCCCGCTCCTGCAGCATCCCCAAGATAACCATGTACACGTGTAACGCATCGGCGCGAGACCACCCGGACACGTCTCTCCCTGGCTCGGGGATTCGCGGGATGGTGGTGTATAGTGCGGAAGGAGAGGTGAGAAGGATTAAGTGGAAGGGGGGTTTGTGAGGGTTGGAGGATATGGTTCGGAGGGATTGCTTTGCGGGGGAAGGGAGGAGGGATTGTACGAGTGGTGAGAGTTGGTGATGGATGGAGCGGTAGAAGCTGGGAGAGCTGAGAAAGCGTGAAGTGGGTTTGAATAGGAAGGCGAAGATGAAGGGTTTATTCTGGAAAGGTTAGCTTGTGGTAAGATGTTTGGGCAGAGGAGGAATACAGTGTAGACTACGATTTTGAATTCTTCTAAAGGTGGTGGTTTGGGTCGGTCTGCGTCTGGAGTCTCTGTGGAGGTGGACTCCAGGGTCTCGTCCACGCTTGGTGTGCGAGATAGCCAGGCTGTTCTACTAGTAATCCGGCCTGATGAATCCTCGTGGTCGTCGTCGATGTCTTCAAGGTCTAGGTCGCCTTGAAACCCAACTAGAAAGGATCCACGTTGCTGTTTTGCGTCCTCGTTCTTTGTAGTCTCGGTTGGAGGTGCTGTAGTCTCAGTTTCTGTAGGTTCGGTATTGTCCTCTGGAGCGGTGCTATCTCCCGCTTCTTCGGCAGGAGCAACACTACGGCCCAGATGTACACGACTGCTCCATCCGAATGTGAGTAAGTTCAGAATCTTTCCATTAGCAGCGGCAAGGCTCCGCAGCTTGGTCGTAGTATCCTCTGCAACCTCTCCTTGTGATGGGCCTGCCGGTACATCCCCCGATCCAGATTCTCCTGGAGGCGATATAGGGTTGGGCGGTTTCGTTGTTTCCGTGGGATTCTCCGATGCTTCCTTCCCAAGATTCGACCCAGACCGCTTTGGCCCATCTGACCCTTCGCGGGCTAGTCGAACGGTAGAAGTACTTCGCCTCGGAGAACTTTCTTCTGAAGATATACCAAGACGGGACGGTTCATTGGGCTTCTTCTTCCTCTTTTTCCGCCGCACCCCACTGCTACTGACCACGTATGCGTCGTCCCCCTTCTCATATAACTCGCTCAGGTAGTTTGTCACTTCTTTCACCTCCAACACATCAATTCCTTTAAAGATACACCCGTCCGATGGCATCAATGTAGGTGGTAGTTCGTCTGCGCTCTTCTTTGAGTCTTTCGATGACCCTTCACCCCTCCTGTGCCAAAACCAAAGTCCCGAACCTCCTTTGGCTGTAGTCCCAGAGGCGTCGGTCGGTATTGCTGGCGACTCTACCTCCCCAAACCGTGACACAACCATATCCACCAATCCCCGAGCCTTCTCCTTTTTGGCCCATTCCACCATAAAGTCGCGTTCCTGCTTTTCAATCTCTTTCCCCAGTCTTCCACCCGCCATTGAGATCGCCTTGTCACCCAAGATGTCCACCGCAGGTGATCCACGTAGTACAACCTCCCAGCGTACCCAAGCCCACCGCAACCAATATTTCTCCAACCGCCGGCAAAACGTAGCACGATCAAGACGCTCCCAATTCATCGCCATCGTGCCATAAAGGAAGCAGAATTGTGCGTGGGCTTTCTTCAGCTGCGCAAGTAAGAGCTGCGACGGCGCGACTTCACGGCTGGAGTACTCTGTCGTTGGAGGCTGTACTGTGGGGTTGTAGATATATGTCAGTTCTATCTGGGCGTGTACCCACCAGCCTCCCTCGAGCTCCAGTGTGACGACCCGTGACTTCTGTGTTTCTACCGATGTGCAGTTGTCGGTGGTGGAAAAGCCGCGCGCAAATTCGGCAATCCCTTGCGCGAGTCCTATCTGTCGGAGCTTTTCATTCTCCGTAACGGCACTCCCGCGGCGAGAGGTGTAAAAAACAAGCTGGTCGGGGAGAGTTTCATCGGTGGGGCCTAAGGAGGGGTTGTAGATTGCTAAGGATTGAAGAGAGGCGGGTGTTACTGTGGGAACTAGGGAGGATGGAAGAGGCAGCGGAGCAGGTAGTTGAGCTGAGGTTGAGGTTGAGGTTGAAGCTGGCATGTGGAGACGAATTGGATCGAGGGAGGGAGCTGGTGTTTCGGTTGTTTGCCGAAACCTTGCTCTAACGTCACATCACGCTACATCATGTCATGTGACTGCGTCTCACTTCACCTCACCTCACTCACCTCACCTCACCTCACTCACCTCACCTCACTCACCGCTCTTCCTTCCGCTCCCCCATCATGGCCATGATAGCAACACCGCTATTGCGGCCCGCTCTACTTCGACCCACTTTCTTGCGCTGCAGGTTTTCCTGCTATACCCACCGCCTCTACTCGGACTCAAAAACCGCCGCACCGTTACGGATACTTTTCGCAGGGTCTGATGATTTCAGTATCGTCTCCCTCAACGCTCTCCACCGCGAACATGTAAACAGACCTTCTCTGATTGCATCGATTGATGTTCTCTGCCGAGAAGATGGCCGCACCGGCCGCAAACGAGACATTCTGAAGGAAGGAAGGTGCTCTTTCCTCCCCGCCCGTTCTTCCAGTGTCATTGCTCACGACTAACATCAACAATAGTCCCAATAAAAGCAGTTGCGCGTAACCTCGGACTTCCTCTCCACATGATATCCTCCTTCAAAGATTGGCAGGTACTACAGCCAAAATCTTAAGCCTTTGCACCAAAGTTGACTCGTAACTACAGCTCCCCAAGCTTTCTCCGACCTCATCTTTCAATCTCATCATCGCCGTTTCCTTCGGACTCTTCATTCCAGCCTCCCTTATCGATAAATTCCCCTATGGCGGCCTAAATGTTCATCCATCTCTCCTCCCCCGCTATCGCGGCGCCGCCCCAATTCAACGTACTCTTCTCAACCATGACAAAGAAACTGGTGTGACGATCCAAACCCTTGACAAGGAGCGTTTCGACCACGGGAAGATCCTAATGCAGTCCTCACCGCCCATTTCAATACCTCCGAAAACAAGCTATCGAACCCTCCACGACAATCTGGCCGTTTGGGGGGCAGATATGCTTGTAGAGACACTGAGACAGAGATTATTCGTTCCTCCGATATCAGACATAAAAAATTCATACCAGGCTTCCGTTGCGCGGAAGGTAACAAGCGAAGACAGCCATATCAGCTGGCAAGACTGGTCGGCGGATGAAATGAAGCTCCGGGCAGAAATGCTCGGGAGCGTGTGGACGGAATTGGGGGCAGAGTTGGATGAACCATCAACGCCGAGAAAGCGCACAATATTGACGGAAATTGATGTGCTTAACTGGGACCCGGAGTTAGATATTGGAGTGGGTTGTTTTCGGTATGTGAAGCAACCAGAGGAGATGATGGTACTTAGATGCAAATATGGATGGGTTAGGGTTGGCGCAGTGAAGGTGGAGGGCAAGAAAGAGATCGAGGGAGGGATGTGGATCAGAAGTTTACAGAAGAGAGGGGTAGGGAGGAAATTTTGGTAGGTCGGTGTTGGAGGATATGTATGTATAATACAGCCGTCGAACTCTCTATTGGTGTACAAGAGATATTCAGTGGATATACTTAAGCGGGCGTGATAAAACGTGGGAAGTTAAGCTTTCCGGCGTGGAAATCATTCGCGAATTCGTTTGTGCCACTATGTAGAACTTACATGATTAGAATGCGTACTAGAATAATCGTATGATTATTGCTCGATATTTATTAAAATTAAGAAGTTACAACAATAATGAATAATAATTTAAAAAATAATTTAAATCCTGTATGATTTATTACAGGATTTGTAGATGCTGAAGGCTGTTTCCGTGTTTCTATTATTAAAAATAAGAACTATGAAAGAACTCCGATTGGGATTGTTTAGTAATTAAGCGTATTCCTACCACGGAGCGTCGATTCGATATTCAAGAGTCATCACCGTATTGTAGTATAATACGGGTGAATCCCCGCCTTGAATCCCGAGGTCCACAACAGCCCTTACAATGGCCGGAATTCTCCCTCCCTTCACTGCCCCCTCTGCACACAGCAAAGTAAAAGCCGCACAAAATCTCTGGAACACGCGGTATTCTCTCCTCACCCTTCACTTGCTGTCAACTAACTAGCCCCTTCAGCGATCCACAAAAAGTAGCTCTCGCATACACACCTGACAGCATCTGGCGTAACCGTGCCACCTTCCTGCGCGGAACCGCAGAGATCACGGAATTCCTTTCCGAGAAATGGAAGCACGAGAATGGGTACCGACTGAGAAAGGAGCTGTTTTCATTCTCAGATGATAAGATTGCGGTGCAGTTTTGGTACGAGTATTTCGTCGAGGTGGAGGATGAGGGGAGGAAGTGGTACCGATGCTATGGGCTTGAGGACTGGACTTTTGCGCAGGATGGGAAGATGCGGAAAAGGTATGTGTTTGTGAGGATTTGGAAGGGTATGGACTAACGAGGATGCGCAGGATGATGAGTGGGAATGATGTGGAAATTGTGGAGGAGGAGAGATGGTTTAAGGATGGGGTGGATGTGGATGATGTTAAGATTGGGGAGGAGCATTGGTAAGGTGAATTTACGGAGCTATGGTGGAATACTGTCGAAATCACTGTCAAACTCATGGGAAATCACTTACAATGTGGGTCGAGTGTTCTTAGCCATTGTAAAGTAGAGCGCGAACAGGGGTATGACAAATACCGTTTGTTGTGTACCAGTTTGTATGACAATTCAGATACAACAAAGTACGACTCCATTGTACTCTCATTCAGTTACTTCGCTATAGAGGGCACAGACAGATGCCATGAAGTTTACTTGCCATGAAGTTTACTTGCCATGAAGTTTACTTCATGGATACTTACAATAGCCGATCCGTTTTGGGACATTGTTTCCTTTTCGGGAAAGGTCAAGTCTCGATGTTTTTACTTTTTTTGTTCAATTTCACTCAAATTTATTCTTGCCCAAGCCACATGCCACAGTCACCTAGCCACTCACTCTCATGGGTATCCATCAAACAGGATGATAGGTTTAGCATTGCAGATTATGTGGGTACCAGTGAATTATATTGGGATTGGGAGTGGGAGGGAGGTAAGGAGAGTTAGGGTTACCGATTTCTACATATAAAGGATGACGAGTACTGCCAAGTCTTTTCAATGCTTCATGGCTGTTAGTGACGCGCAGCGAAGCCCCAGTCATGGTATGGTTACAATTTCCATTGTCCGCATTTGGAAGCACATCCCATTTTCGGCTTAGTGCCTCAATGCTTTATTTACATTTTTTCTCAACTCAACTCACCCAATTTTCTTCACATCTTGTATGATATCTTGTAAGTGCATGGTTTTCATTTGATTGCAAATTTGGTCGCCCAGTTTGCCCAAGCACAGTCACCTAGCCACTCTCATGGGTATCCATCAAATGTCAGGACAGGATTATGGGTTTAGCATTGCAGATTATGTGAACAGGTAGCAGTGAATTATATTGGGAGGTAAGGAGAGTTATGGTTACCAATCTCTACACTCTACATATAAAGGACGACGACTATTTCCAAGTCTTTCCAATAGTTCATGGCCGTTAGTGACGCGCCAGCGAAGCTCCAGTTTACAATATCCGATCCACTTTAGGACACAGTTTCCATTTCAGGATATGCCAAGCCTTGATATTTTACATTAGAGAGGTTTCTTCTCAATTTTCATGAGAATATCAAGGGAGCGCGCGGGGGAACAGAATAGTTATGTACCTGGTTCAAAGTCCAGTTTCCTTTAATGAACACCATCCAATTGCTTTATGGCCAGAAGTGAGTGAAACGAAGCCGCAATATAAACGACGACTATTGTCAAGTCTTTCCAATACTTCATTGCCGTTAGTGACGCGCCATCGAAGCCCCAGTGCTTCTACATCTACCAGAATACTCGAGCACTAACCTCAAAGGCTCATGGTAATCGGCATTCGTCATACCTGTACTTCCGTCATACCCCCGTTCGCGCCTCTATGCATATGGCTGTTTTCGTCGAGCCATAGACTCACGAGTGCGCCCCGATGAAGCAGAACCCAACTCTTGCCTGTAGATGCACTACAAAGCTACAGGTCACCCTGTTTGTACTCATCCTCTCAGTACCAGATCATCGGCAATGCTTGTTAGATCTGCACTCCAACAAGTCCAAGAGTTGTCGAGCCAGAGGGTGTACGTAGCGTTTGTGGGCTGCATGTGAGTAGGTTTGAGAGTAATGCTGATGAAATATCCGGAGTAACGAGTGCGAAGCAGGAGGACGGCGAGCCGTGCAAGAGCCCACTACAATTGGATCGACATTTCTCCACGGAGTCGATTGTCGCCGTCATGGTGAAACACTGACACTGCAGCTCCGTGTTCAGCAACGTTGTCATACACGGAATCATCGGTGGGTGGTTGTGTTGGCTACGCATGCGTTGGCGAGATATGAAAATGATGATATCTGATCTGGCATGTAGAATCGAGTAGTATCTTTTGGTGGGAGACAGGCTCTGGTTGTGCAAGGAAAATGAGTCCAAAGCCTTATTATGGTGGATATTCGAGCTCATTTCACGAGTCTAGTAAGTCGTAAAATGTAAGTTGGAACGACCCATGAATTCATGAAAGACTTGGGCTGACTATGGCTGTCAACCAAGTGATTTCCGCCATGATTGTTTCCAGGATGAAGGGAAGGGGAGCATTGTTTCCCATGGAACTCTGTCTCCATTTGGTATCGAAGGGATAGTTAAAATGAGTGGTTGTTGCACTTACATTCGATCTGCTGAAACAAACAGCCCGTGAGTGACCTCCGGTGACCGAACAACTAGTACTCTGGTTCTCCTCCACTCATTGCATCAACCAATAGTATGAAGAAAAGCACAAGGTACCTACCGCACGGCACTTTACAAGATCAAACTTATTACTCTACCTTGTGGTGGTGATCCGATGAAGGATTTTCTTTGGCCCCACGTGTACGGTCCTCCGCTGTTTCAAATCTGGAATTCATTCGATACGATAAGATTTGGAGTTTCAATTGGTACGTCTACATATCGATGGAAAATTTTCACAGAATCACAGAAAGTTCAAAAACACTTTGCTGAGCCGGACGTATGAGAAAGCCCACCGAAGAGCCGGGGGGGAGCTTGGTGGTACGATAGACTGTGAGAGCAGAATTTTTCTACCATGTCAGTCATCTCGTCCAACCATCCACTTCAAACTCACTTTGCCGGAAAGACAAAGGCACCGAGAAAATATCAAGCCACTATGCTCTGATCGTGAGCATTGAATAAGCGGCCATCATAAAACCTACTACCCCAACCCCCGGAACCTGAGACCCGACTGCTTCAACCACTTCCGGCGGGTACTCGGACGCTTCAGTTCCCGGCATATCGGTTTGCGGGATTTCTCTTCCTCTGTGTGGCCACTATACACAGCGTGGCACATACCGAGAATCAACCGGGGCGCCGAGGCACCAATCCCGACGGCCCTAACTAATGCCCGTCCTTGACTTCCGAAGCACATCGCCTAGTTGAAATAGCACGAAATATCACGCCAGATTCACATGGGACGGGTATTCATTACGTACTCATCCCACCTCGAGTGATCACACATGATTGATCCGTATCATCCGGATTACTGTGCTTGACGGTCCAAGGCCCGTTTTATATCCCGTCGTCGTCGTCAAGCATGCGTAAAACAACTGGGCTGAGTTCATCATCTCAAATAGTATGTATGTGGGAAGTGTAGCCTTATTATGGCTATCGGCGGCAAAGGAAACATGGCCTCCAACAACTTTAGAACATCAATCCTTGATACATCCCATTCGCTAGGTCTATATTTTTTTTATTTTCGGCTTCGAGTAAAGTAATGCTGTTATCTCTCTCCAACAAGGTGGCCGATTCCTCAAAACGCGCGCTTTCTGCCTCAGCCTAACATATGCACTCCCCCCACCGGACGTTGTTTATATCTGTATGTGCGGTACTACCGAACTAGAATTCCTTGCAACTGATGTTGGTTGCCCATCCCTCGAAGAAGATAATATAAAACTATCAACGGATTTTGAGGTTCTAATACGCGGCATCCAGAACTTGCAGATAACTAATAAGTAGATGCATTGAAACTAGCATTTAGATGTATTGAACAAATCCGATGATGACGATGATGATGGTGATGATGATGCAAGGAACCCCCACGATAAGGTGAGTAGCTGGGATCTCATCTAGATGGAAGATACGTATACTTGCCGATGCTGGGCCGGATCATTATAACCCCACGTAAATTTCTGTGAGGGGGAATGAAGTTCATGAAGCAATGTTATCGATTGTATGTAGACCGATATCATAAAGTGGGGATCAACATACTCAGAGCGCGTGTTCAATTAATTGCTCTCTCTCCACGGTACAAGTCATACAAATGCTTGGAGTAATGTAGGGCGACATGCAGAGCACCCAAACTTTACCCCAGATTCTTTTGTTTTTCTCTTGAAAGTATACGTATCTGTAGGTATTTCAAAGCAACTTTGTGCGTGACTGACTGAGCATGAGAGATCTTAGAATCAGCCCCAACGTATGTCTGTCAGGGGCAGAAGAAATACCTTGGTCGATGCACACACCATCTTCAAGTCAGTGCTCGTAGTGGGTGGTGGCGCTGATATCCCAATCCAGTGGAGCTGAATGGGCCTCTTAGAGGTCATGAGATCTGACTGAGTGAAAATATCTGGTGGTTCGTTGAATCTAGTCCAAAAAAATTCTTCAAAGCCACAGACCCACCTCTGTGCCTGACCCACATAGAGGGGGTGTCTGTTTACTGTGTATGGTTCGCTTAGAGATAATGGCAATTCCAATCTACATGTTCATTTCTTTCTCAGCTGCGCATTTCTATTGACTTTTTTCTTCGCCACCCAAAATTTTTCATTTCATATCCGCATCTCCGGTCTGACGATAACAAAACTACTATACCAAGTCCGGGACGTTGTTATGAAAATCGGATGTTTTCACTGCCACCTTTGTCTCTGGCTGGCTGGCTGGCTGGCTGGTGGGTATTGTGCCTTTTGTTTACCAGGGGTTGTTGTTTCTGATCTGTACACAACCCAGCGTATCTACCCAAACGTAAGTCGACGTCCGCATGCCTTCTGCTTCTGTAAAACTTTGCATACATCTGCATATGTACCTCCCTCCCTTTGGTCCATCACCCCAAGGCTCCGGGTAAAATGCGGGGAAAAGGGACGTGGACGTAAACACATTGCGGATAAAGACCAAAAGAACCAAATGGAGAAACGTATCCTCCCCCTCCCTCTGCCACCGACGTCTATTGGTTGCCTGACGGGCACTAGCTTGTATCTTCCGTTTCGCCTTTTTTTTCTTCAAAAACCCTGTGTGTGCTTCAACTGCTTTCGTCCGAGTTGTTTTGCTTGATTTGCGTGCAGCGCAGCAGCTCTCATGCACGACACGGTTGCGCTAGTGATGGCTTGTATCACATCACACTTGCTTGATGGGGCTTTTGCCCACAAAGCAAGACCTGGCGGCGGCGTCAAGGGTACGACCCTTTGGATCAACAGGGCAACGGGAACGAAAAAGAAAAAAATTCGGCTGATCCATACAGGATTCTGCATGTTACGCATATCAAAAAAGTCTTGAAGATACTCGTATCGCAAAAAGTGGCTGGGTATGTAGCAGCCCCGACATGGGTCCCCGTCTCGAGTTGTACCTGCATCGACAGGATAAACTTCACACGTCTGGCTGAAGTAAATTGCCCTGAGACGTGCCCCAGTAACATAACATAATATGCTTTCTAAGATGGATGTCGTCTCCCGCCGCGGCGGCTGTCTCTGATAGGTATCATATATACATACTAAGAAGATAAACATGACACCTGGTGGCTCCGTTCCGATGGCTCACTTTTCCGAACGATAGGTTGAGTCTACTTTGAGACGTCTACATGAACTGATGGTCCTGGATCGATGGACCAAGATAGTGAGCGTCCTCTTGAGTTAGGCGGTAATCGCCCGAATTCGCGAACATAGCCCCGGAAGCTAGATGATGGCGATAGATAACAAAGTGTACCCCCACCACGCTCCCGGGATTTATCTGAAGCTGTGAGAAAGTTCGTTGTTAGTCCCGCAGACGGCATCACACTGCGTGAACGGTTTTTAACGGCCCGCGAATTCGCCAGAATCCAGTACAAGTATTAACACAAGGCTGTTAGAAATAAGCGAATCGTTATCAAACGTCTTTGAGAACGCCATCCTCTTTCAAATCGGAGACCAATTACGGGAAATTTCCTGACCTGGCATAGATATTGAATGAAGGCAGACAGGAATCTCAGTAAGTGTTTCTCATGGTAATTGCACAAACAGATTCCGTTTGATTCTTCGGTTTGCCTTGCGTGGCTCTGCGAGGCTACATACATGTGAGAAGTTGAAATCTGTCCAGGGTTCTTTGAACAAGCTCAACGTCCAAGACTCGCGCTCGTATTGAAAGTTCACTAGCCTAATGGTCGGTCAACTAGGGTAGACCTCCGATACCGAGATGGATTGCCGCAAAGCTTTTCCCAAGATAACCTGTCAAGAACCCTGCTGGTGATGCCATCGGAAATCGAATCTTAGCGATACCGCCCAATTCTCAGACAGGCAACGACCTGCGTTTGACCCCAGGGTGTTTTGCATTTTGGGTGTTGGGAGATAGCGAATGTAAGGTAGATCTGGAGCGAATGCACATCGCACCATATTACCTAAGTATTCTGCAACCCAACATCATCGGGCTTCGTCATTCCATTGTCTGTTTATGTGATTTTTCTAGCCTCCACGCCTGAACATTGACTTCAACTCCTGCCAAACACGTAACTCGACAGGAGATAGTTGTTGTAGTGCGGCTGTCCTCACACACTCTCCCTGCGTTCGTAACAGGCCAGTCCGGCTGCCAACCGGTCTACAGATTGGCAGATCAGACAGACACAGACCATCATACTCTATACGACGCCGGCATTGACATGGTTCGATCCAGGAAAGCCGCACTACAGATATCTGATTGACCTGCCGATATTGTACTGTATAGTCTGAACCAGGTCTACCTTCAGTGAACCTGGGCCGACCAAGGTCTCATTTCTACCGGTCTTCCATGCTACAGACCGGCCCCCGGACTGACTGCTTTGTAACAGTGCACTCTCGGCTTTCCTTCGACCCAACGGAGGCCTTTATCTACTCCTGGTCCGGCTGAAGCCTATCCCCAGATTCGTTCCGCAGCTTGCTCGGTGCAGATCATCAGCACTCTAGGCTTGCTGCTAGACTGTTAATATCAGAAGTATTCGGCCTGAGGGCACTTAAAGACAACCAAGGGATGAGAGCCATCTGATTGTTGTGGTGGGTTGGTGTTGCTGTCTGGCTAAGGATGAAGTGAGTTGTGTGGCAGCCATGTTGGCAATTAGGGAGCTTGCAACTATATTTTAAATTTTAAACTTTATAGATCCTCGCACCGGGTCCTAGATTTTCCGATGTCGTCGCAAGCTTCCCCTCTATCTGCTGACTGAGCGTCGCGGTGGCTGGTTTACGAGCGCAATCCGACAATGATTCCCAAGGCATGCCCCTAGACAGAAAGTAAGTTAGGTATTACTGCAACCCCACATCATCGCCCTCATCGTCATTCTAATGTCCGTTCATGTCATTTTTCGGAGGCCCCAGCTAGCGAACAGCAAATTTCAAAATGTGTTTACCCTTGACCAAACGGTGTGGTTTGGCGGTAAATGCGGTGGATGTTGGCTAACCGTTCGGCAAGTAATACCCTTTGTAGAGGATTCATTGCATGTGTGCACTTTTGAAATCTGTTTTAAGGCTCGGACGCCGCATCTGTTTGTGTGTGCGCAATATGTAGAGTACCTGCGCTCCGATTAACAACCCAAACCTCGCCGGCAAACGAACTTAGACAAGGCTTTCCATAGTGCCGAACCACCTCTGCCTGTATGGAGGAAGGTTCTTGCGAAAAAATATGCATGCGTGAGGCGGGAGTGCCATCGAAAAAGTAAGAAGGGTATCGGATGATAGCCTTGTGTTCGCGGTGGTGTGTACGTGTGTGGACTCCATCCATGTAAAGCACAAGGTCGATATACGCCCCTGTCGGGTCTTTTCAAGGTGATCATTCGTTTCATATATCCTCATTCCTGCTTCTACATCTGCGGTCAAGGATGGCTGTTAGAGCGAGATACATCTGATAAATACAGAAAGGCATGTAGTAATGCCGTGTAACGGAGTGACTTGCATGAAGTGCTCCCATGGTTGTGGGAATCTCTCCCCCCCCTTCCATTTTTGTTTTGTCTGTATCATGGGTGTATTGTCGATATACAGTGGTTCTGTTTGAAATGTGTGCAATAAAGCCGTGAGCCCGAGTGTGGTAGGGGGGAGGGGCCTTCACATATGCAGCTGTATATCCGTTGCCCGTGTGTGGGATTGTCAGATGCAATGGAAGTCAAGTCTCCGAGATCGTCGCGAGCATGCAAAGAACGTCATGAGCGGTCCTATTTGTGTGATGGTTGAAATGAAACCCTCATCTCCTTTGGAGGGTCTCACTCTTGCGGGCGGCTGCATGGAGCGCACGCAAATCTAGTGCTTTTCCTTCAACTGGAAATGGATTGGCTTGGTGTGCATTTGCTGACGGTACGGTCGACAAATCAAATTTGAGGAAATGCTCCGAAGCTTGCAGAAAAAGTCTTGAATGGTGATCTCAGTTTTGCACATCGGGTCCACCACATCTACGGGAACGATGGATGAGGCGTTGTCGCTTCATATTACTGCATGATTCATGATACTCCCTCTTTATCGTACCACTTCGATGAGCCGCGTTCGTTCATATCGTATGAGAGACGGACGTTTGTACAATACGTGGGGTGCCATTTACCACCACTACATCTACTTTAGAGACTGGTGTCATCAACCTGTCTCGGATTGTCGGCTGCCGCAACTACTGCTAGTCAGTGGCCGGCGGATGCGGGGAAACACTACTTAGTACAGCAAATCGTCCATCATTTCAACGAACCACGAGGTCTCTACCCAGGTAACTATAGAGTTACAGCGATAATCTTATGTACTTTTTAGTTAAGGTGAGGGAATAATGTGGTTTGTAGAGTCGACCGAGAAGCATCGTGAGAATAGAATTAGAACGCCGCTAAAAACTTCGTCGTGTACGTGCTTTTTGCTTTTACTTCACGGTTTGTTCTTATTTTTGAACGGACTCTCTGGTAGCTCACCCCTTTCTTATGCAAACTTTTTGGACAATCCTGCGAGACTTGCAGACGGGAGAAACCAAAAGCACAGCTTTGGATACTTATACCAACTTTTATAGATTGATAAACCTCCGATACAGGTAACATGTAAACCAATCGCAATCGACGGGAAACCCTTCAATACGTATGGTGGTGAAGGGCGGGCTGCATCCTGACGTCGGAGTAAAGTAGAATTACTTCTTCCCCCTGAGGTCCGAGCGCAATTGTTGGAGGCTAGGGACACGGTTCGTCTGAAGTCCTTGTGAGTTGCAGGCATCACGATCCATCTTGTGCGATCTAATGTCTCAGAGGTCAGAGTGTGAAATAAAAGATCCTCTCGCTCTATGCGCACATAATTCCGAAAACGGCATGGCTCGAACCCTATCAGTCACAACGATGTTCATGGAATCGTCGAACTTTGGCGTGCTGCGGCATAAGTACGAAAGGGGTTTGTGTCGAGGTGCGCGCAATTGAAATAAAGTTGTTTCGTTTTCAATGGCTGAGATGTAGAATCATAGTAATTCAAGACTTCTTGGCTTTTTTCAGAGACAGATGATGCAGCAAGCAGCTGGAAACGATTGAAGAGTTTTCCAGAGGCTGAATTTCGGTGGGCATGCAAGGCCCCAAACGAGGCAGTGTCTTTGTTCACGGGTTCCCAGAGCCGCCTCCTGGAAAAGTTTGGGCTACTGGTGTGTGCGTGTTCGGTGATAGGCGGCCGATGTGTCTTCCCTACAGCACCTAAGCGGCAAAAGGGTTCACGGGGGAGGCTCGATGACACGATTGAACGGCCGCCCAGCACCAAGAAGATCTCTAGTACCTACTCGTCAAGTTCGTGCCTGGTGAAGCGAGTTTCTAGTGGTAGATAGCTGTGGCATCCTCATAGCGTGCTGTGCGCCTCTGTCAACTGAGGAAGTCTTGACTTTTTGGTGCGGGTGCGGTGCTCTGCTGCTCGCTGCACTTGACACTTGATCTCATCCTTGATGATGCAAGTGAAATCACAAAGGGCATAGCGCTGGACAGGGGCTGCGCTGCAGCTGCTGATTGGATCCTGGCCGTTTAGCTAGTGCCTCTGACCGATGTGTGGTGGTGTCCTGTCTGTCTCGCCTACCCTTGGACTTCTTGGATGGCACCTCAGCATCCGCAAATATATACGAGCAGCCTTCCTCCCTCTCTCCCCTCCATTCTCTCACTACCACCGAAAAAAATAAAACGTCCCGCTCTACCAAACACTCCACGACCTCTGCTGCTGCTTAAAGCTTCACCTTCACCCCAAGTATTTCTCTCGAACGCTAATCAGCTAAACCATTGCCTCCAACCACTTCCCCCCAATCTCATCGAAACAATCGCCCATCTCTCACGTCTCTCACTTCACTCCTCCGTCACCTTCAACTACAACAACCACAACAACAACAACAACAAAGCAGACCAAGCAGTCCTCGATCTCACAGACCACAGCTATAATCACTACCTCCATTCTACAATCCCTATCTCAACACAATGGAGTGGTCTCACGATTTCTGCCTCTCTTGTGATCGCCAGATCTCACAGTCCGACCATGGTGCCTACTGCTCACAATCCTGCCGGCTGGCGGACCTCGAACGGGCGTCTGCAACCTCCGGCTCGCCATCATCGTATTCGTCGTCTACTTCCCAGTCTGCCCACAGCTCGAGGTTCTACCTCCCTCCCGCATTGAACTTCTCCTCGATCTCGACCAGAACACCTTCCTCAACGGCATCGTCTCCCACCGCTCGGAGTCCTATCTCATTGCATCCTACATATTCAACGGCTCCTCATTCATATGGAGAAAGGGGTTCACAATTGTACAGCTCACCTTCTCGGTCTTCACTTTCCTCGTTAAACAGCTATGGACAACAAGAACCTGCAGCACTCTCAGATAAGGTTAAAAACGAACTACGAGAATACGCTGGGTCCTTCGACCACATCCGGGACTGGAAACGACGGATGACTGTTGTATAAACAACCGTTCTGCTTTGTATTTTTCAGGACTTCACGGGGGGTCTTCGCTTCTTCGCACATATTTCAACACGGTTTTAAAAAAACGATTTCGATATTCTCTCCACTCCGGCACCTCATCGTCACCAGCATGGGGTCTTATTCAAAAATCTTACGTCGAAGTTCCGGAGGTTTTACGGTTCACAAAAAAAAAAGGACCACGGGACAGGGGGATGGCTTGGTGTTTTCAGCAGCGGTTTATGATCACTGTTTTCTCTCTTCTTCCATTTGCATCTCATCGGTTTGGGTTCCAAATTTAAAAAGCATTTCCTTCGTTCTGGGTCGGTTAGGGTACAGAGCGTCTGGATCAAGAGTGGGCGTATGTGTTTTTTGAGCTGTATAGTATTTCTTTGGGCTCCGGGCTGTCGGTGTTTGTCGTTTAGGTGTTCATACCTTTTTTTTTTTTGGCGGAAATAACCTCATCTCAATATCTGTGCCGTTTGGAATTGTTAAAGGCATTCAATCTCATTCGGTTTTCTTGTCGATACCACCTTTTTTTGTTCATGTATTCTCTGTTTTTATGCTCTTTTATTTCCGATGTGAATGGTTTTGATTGCCTGTTTGGACACTTTCGAGATGTTGGGGCACCGCCGCAGGGAAGTACTTAGGTAGCATTTTTTGTTTTGTGCAAAACGAATATCAAGATTTTTGGCAAAGCAACATAACGTTTCCAAACATCGATGTGATCTATTCTATTTTACCCATGTTGTAAAATGATTGGTCATTACTGCCTTCCCTTTGGGATGTACCTGCCCAGAATGCTTCTGATTACAGCCTCGTTTCTTGCTTGTTTCATTCCTTCCTTTCAATACACCTCAACCAACATTGTCCACACTCCACCATAAGCATCAGGCTGCGTTAGTGTCTGCTGGGCAAGCGGCTGTGATGATTCAATTCTACGCAGATTGCTCGTAATCTAGGATACAACTTTTGTTTTCTGGGGTTGTGATGGCGCAATTCACTTTTTTTTTTGTTGCTGTGAAAACACACAGAGTACATTCGTCATGTACCAATCGTAATGGCATGGTAGCAGAGCAGAGAAAGTTTCGTCATCCAATCCTATCCTATCCAAAGAAAAATTTAGTTAAAAGTATTGCTTTCATCGTCATAGATCATTCGCGTTGCCGACTGAGCCGCCTTAAGTTCCGTTTCGGAGCTTTCTGTTGCAATTGGTTGTACTCTAAGGCTCAACTCAGAAAAATCTCGATCTGGTAGGTAACGTCATAGGAACAAATCCACGTTTAGCGGTTTGTGAGATCTGGTTGGAAGGCGAGCGGGAGATTTACCCATATCGTTCGCGCGCCGGCGCACCCGGTTTTCGAGTCATGACTGGTGTGCGCGGCGGGAGGGAAAATCTCTTCAAAGACAAGACACCAGGTACATACCTCACCCCATGTGGCGAAAGTTGTGACTCTTACAGGATGTACTCTACTCATACGGTACTTTCAACGGAAAAGTTTTTTTTTTTCTGCTGAGGGAAGTAATATACAAATGACATGATGTGGCTGGGTTTGTGTGTGGCGATAAATTTTTTTTATGCAAGCGCGCGCAAACTTTAATTAATTTTTTTTCTTTTCGGGCTTTGAGGATGTTCGCAATGTCATTCTGCGTTCGTACGAATGTGCAAGGGAAGACGACGTGCTCTGCTTACGCATACGTCTCCCCCCCTCCCTTCCCCGTGACAACAACGAAAAACGTCCGAGCGTCACCATCCCGGCGCGCAATAAACCAAAGCAGTGTGACCAACACGTGGTGAATGTAGCATACATTCTCTAGAGGTGCGTGCGACTTAGAGAAGTAGAGCTACAGTAGTTCTTCAACGTCAAACACCGATGCATCGGCCATGCAGCAACGATCCCCCAAGTTTTCTTCCGGGAACTCGAGTATGAGGTATGGAGAGCATTGTACATGGTCTAAAACATAGTCATCTGTAGGAACAACACAACATGATATGCGGAACCTGCGTCTATGGAATGCTTGGTGTACATTTGGTCTTTGAGCTTAGCAGCCAAGGTATGAGATGGCTACCTATTGCTAGGTCCGGCTGGTAAGGCTTTGAAGGAATCTCAGGTTGATGAGGACAGAGGGTTTAGGTTTATCAGTGTACGCTTTCGGGAGAAGGCATATACATGTACATACTTCACCGATCTATAGCTACCGTATGTGGTTGTTTGTTTACACCAGTTGTGGAGCTGAGCTTTGTCCGCCGGCCTAGCCTACTTTCTTATGTGAGGAGGGGTGCACTGAGCACATAGAGCAGATGTAGACACCCGACCCACCTAATTCGGCCACGATTGAGGCCGCATGTTGTGTTTGGCCACCTGCTTTAGGAAGAAGGAAGGAAGGAAGCACAAGTTCCAGAGGAGGGGGTCAACTCCGCCGGTCAACTCCACTCCACTACTGATGTGTCTACACCGCCGGTCTTCGTTCACGGACCCACTATACACGAACACTGACTGACCATTGGGGGGTCGTGTAAACCAGAAGAAGTTCCATATGCATCAACGGAAAAGAAAAGCCGTTTAAAACCGAACAACAACTGTTAGACCAGACAGACCATGTACGAGTACGCAACAAAACCCCATGTTGGCAGTTGATGAAATATATAGTAGTTACCTCTAGGTATTCAATTGCCGGGTCTAACTGCCTGGCTATGGGGCTCTTCTCTCCGAAACGTCTGTGCCATCTTTCACACTGCAGAAAGTAACCTATGCTATCGAAAGAACCATCAAATAGAGTAGAAGTTTGCGTTCTGCCGAGCTCGAGAAAATCAGGCCACCGAGCGGCGGGTTCTGTGAAATCGTTAGGTCCCTCGTCCGGCGGCGAGTCGATTAGCAGTTGGAGTATCGTGATCGTGATTGAAATGCATGTGTGCCATGCCACTGTCTTGGGTAAAGTAAAGCTTGGTATTAATATATTTCTGAGTTGCATGGTGTCAAAAAAAAACCCCGAATTTCTAAGTGCAGTGGCATCACGCCAACGGAAAAGCGAAAGTTAATTGCGAAATCGCGATCGCGATCTGAGTACGGAAAATATATTTTTTTGTTTCCGTTTGTTTGTTGTTTTTTTGTTTCGATTTGATCATGACCGGCACATTGCATGTGTTTGAATCGTCGATTTTCATTTGACACTCCCGCGTCCCGTACCCGGTCGGTCTAATTCATAAATTGTGGGGAAAATGGATGGGAGGAATTTTTTTGACAGCTGTGATTTCTTTTTTTTTTTTCGTTACATAAAACAGCCAATATCTCGATCCCGCCCGCGCGGGGGCCCGCCTCCGCATTTCCTGCCAATGCCAGTCAGCCTCTCCAAGTGCTCGGGTTTCCAGCAGTAAAGGCTGCTGCTGCTACTGCTTCAAACATTCGGCTATGATTCACCGACGGACACGCCTCCTCCTCCTCCCTAGCAGCACAAATGAATGAAGTGTACACTCTACAACACCTGGTTGGTTCTGGCCTCGCTAGTTAACAAATTTTCGGCGAATCCATTGCGCCAGTTCGCTAAAAGCCCGGCCAGCAAAGACACTATTTCTTAGATAGCCGTGGTTTTGGGTCCCCGATTCCCGACGGAGACTTTGGGCTTTGAGTCATGAAACGCTGGTATGAGTAACGTACCGGAGGCGTTTTATACATATTATTTGTCGTGCGATGATGGGATTCCGGAACGACGGAGAAAATCTCCATTTTTTTTTGCTCACGCCGGCCTTTCTTGATGCAGCGGGGGGGGGGGCTTGACCACTCACTTTACATGGCCATGGACAACTGTCACCCACAGGGTACGTTAACGTTGCTCTTTGGGAAACCTCACATCTGACATTTTGGAGTTGCTAGGTATACGACCTCGGTATACCTGGTAACTAAAACTGTTTGACGGGTCCCGGGCGGCCAATAGTTACGGGTGTGATGCATACATAGTGCGGGGTTCCCTCGGGTCCCTTGGTGGGTTATAATTGGAATCGACCGGATTATACTCGAAATATCGAATCAATCAATCGCCGTGCTGGTCAAATCGGAGGCAGTTGTGCGTAACACTGGGGACCGAAAGAGCCACTGGTACCGTTGAGGAAAAAATCCAAACTTTTGTGGAATCAAATACATACCGCTAGTTAGAAACCAAAAATCTTGTCGTTTTGAAAGGATATGGCAAATGAGAAATCCCTTAAGCTTGTGGGAATTCCAATCGCAACCATATCGATATTTTCGTCAGTTCAATATGCATAACCAAAAACGTATCTCTCGCTCACAGTCCAAGTAAAAGTGGCGTGGTGAATCAAAGGGACCCAAGGGTCAGGTCAAGAAAGCAAAACTCTGGTGGTGCTGGCCATGGAGGTGTCCTCCATTTCGGATGGCTGCTCTTGCATATCGAGGCTTCAATTTTTTTTTTCTCGTTGGTATATCTGTTTATATTGAGGTTTACAGGTGATCGATGTAGGAGTCCGGGTCCGTCTGCAAGATTGTATATCTTCTTTGCGGAATCCTTGCAACGTATGTATAAACTCGAAGCTCACGCGGAGTTCTTCATCTACAACGAAGTACTTCAGACACACCTAACCTTGTGTTGTGTAACAATAAAGTTTGTATCTTTTCTCAAGAACCACACACGTACAACTCAATTCAATCAAAGCCCCGTCTGCATGATGCTTCTTTTTCTTCTTTTTCTGAGTGTGAAAACTCTGCCAACTATCATCTATAGGATATATTAAACTTGGGAGTTTTTTCATTTCTAGATATAAAAAAACAAAACATGCAGACCACGTAACTTGGAGGATTAGTCTAGATATGGGCCTTTTTTTTTGCCTGGGACAATGACGACAGGAAGAAATCTGAAACTTCGGGATGAATAAGATTGCTCCGGTGAGGTTTTGTGAAAATAATAGTTCGTCCCGAACGAAGATAGTTGGACGACGGACGATCTTCCCCGTTGAATTTTCATTTACGTCAGTTTGTTTCGTAGGATACTGTACGAATGAAAAATGGATTCATGATCTGCGTTGTTGTTTCCGCACGGTGCGATATCATCATCATACATAAATGATCGTCATTGTCTTCCCTGGGGACTTTCTCTCATCGACTGTTAAGTTATTACTTCATTCCCAAATATATGCAGTGCCCTTTCAAATCTCTTTCAATCTTTCGTTTGAAGAAATATGGTCACCGCTGGGGATGTTGAGGAAAACAAAGGAGTTTCATCTGCTGTTAAAACAAAAAGAAGTTTTCTGCCCAATGATATACCTACCCACTAGATCTTTAGCATGGACAACTGTCACCTTCTTTCTTCCCCGCAATTCCTGATTCATCATCATCATCCGCGGCTGGTGCCAATAATACTTCTCTCCAGTACCACGTCTACAAACTACGAGAGCAGTCTTTGTTTTTTTTTTGGTCGTGTCTGAAACAACCATAATTGGATGATAATGAATCACAATATCAGAAAGCCACCACCACCACCACCACCACCACCACCACCACCACCACCACCACCAACCACCGGGAGAGGACGCCATAAGCGGCACAACTAGGTGGTGCATAAGAAGTGCGGGGTTCGAGCCTGCGTATTTTTTTTGACAAACCACAAAAGGTTTCTGACTGGAATACATATGAACATACCGGGCTGCAATTGGAATTGGGTAAACAACTTTGTTCGATCACCGGTTGTTGCAAGAAAGAATATATTTGGCCGATCTGGGAGTGGCATCGTTTGAAAGTAACTTAGGAAGAAAGAAGACTCGAGGCAATTTTTTTTTCTCTCTGAACGGGTGTTGTAATATCAACTGAATCAGAATACAATTCATTTGGCTGCCTCTGCGTTGTGTTGGTTTCTGAGTTAGATATGAAATCAAATTAGCAACAGGAGGTATCGGATTTTGCAAGGTCCCTTTGTGAAAAAAACGTTACTTATTGCCATCCAGAGAGTGTACTTCTATAGCTACACGGACAGGCTGGATGTGCATAAAAGCCACACTGTACTGCCCGTCGATCCTCCATATATCAGCAAGCAATATGTAGTGAGTGAGTGAGTGAGCGGTGCATCAATATATATAGGGTACTATTTAATAAACTAACAGCCCTCCCGTTCTCTGGTACCAAGTGGGATAGATAGAGTAGTGACCTGCAAGGCATGGTAAAATCTTGATTTGACATAACGATTTTGGTAGAGTGAACCCCCCATGGGCCCCATGGAGCACACGAGCGGTATTTTCAATGTATCAACATATTGGGTGACAACCCTGTGCCCTGAGGGGGGAACAGGTCTTGTGCCGTTACTCCACTCTCGAGTATACTCTATACTCCACATGATGGCCATGGGGTTTGACAGGTTCAAACAGATGGCTTCCCGTTCGTCCCATGCCACTCCCCAGCAAAATGCGGAGCTGCAAGTTAGGGTTTGTAAATAGAGTTGTGTTCATGAGGGAAACGAAAAAAAAAAATAGAATCTTACCGACGAAAAAAGATCTTACCGACGAAAAAAGATCTTACCGACGACAAAAAATAAAACACCCATCCTTGACCGGTAGGATTTATTTGGAGAAACATTTTCTGCATCCGAAACAAACAAAAAACCTTTGACCACCACCTTCACACACGCACCGTGTGTGCCCTTTGCTTATTCCCGCAGGGCTTGCTGGTGTGGTGCTGCTGCTGTGCTGCCCAATGGATGGATATCAAAAGTAAAGAAAGAACCCACCCCCCCATTCCACCTTTCGAGCTCCACCACCTTCCATGGCAACATGCCATGTTTATCAATCTTACCCCTCCCTTCCCGTAACCAGTTCCTGATCTTCTCAGACGCATTAACTCTGAGACGGCAACGTATGCAAAGGTTTCTGTAGGAATCCATATTCCCCGCAGAACCTGCATGCAGCTCATCCGGTCATCATCCCATCATCCATCCATCATCATCGCCCGCAGCCGCAGCTCCGCTTCCATGCCACGCAATTCTTGACCAAGAGAGAAGAAAAAAAATATTTCCTATCAGTCTGTTGCAAATCATTGCGTACACCTTGCGCGGTAAGGTAGTAGTAGTAGCACAGAAGGATCCAGTTGGTTGGTCGGTCAGTTCAGAGGAGGGAGAAAAAAAAAGTTGGCTGCGTACTCCACTTATGTTAGATAAGAAAAAAAAAAAGGTTGCGGTGGTTGCTGCATCCCGCCGCTTTTGGCCTCATATCACATCTCGTTGTGTATTTCCACCTCCCACTTGCATCTAGAATCTCCCCATTTTCCTTTTGCGCAACAACTTTTTGGCTCTGCTGTGATTCTATAAGTGGAGAGATATCCACATTACCACAACGTGCACCATTCCCACCACGCTCCGCTGCCGCCTCGCGAGCTCGTTATCTTCATGGGCACAAAGGAAAGATAGCGTATAGTGCTCCACATAGTAAATAGCTACCCGGATAAACCCCCCAAGCCCATCGGATTATTTATTTATAAAAAGGAAGTATGCCTCTGCGGATCGAAGTCCTGGGTGGTGATCGAGCATTCCATTCTTTCGATGATCCGGGGGCTATGCGTACACGATATATCACTCGGCATGTTTCGCCTTCCGTTCGTACCATCCGGTCGTGCCACCTGCGATTCTCACACATCGCACAGCATCTTCGTCGTCGTGTCCTACTCTGCTCATGCCGAAGGAGAGCAGATAAGCAAGCAGTAAGCACTCAATCGGATATTTCTTCATGGGAGTAAAGGGCGGCCGGCATGTATGGCACATAATGATGCCTCGAGTCAAGTAGATTAATAAAAAAACATCTACAAACACAACAGCCGAAGAGACAGACCCACATCGATATTGGACAGTACGAGTAAACCCAGACAACCCAGTACCTCAACATCTCTGAACTGTCCTCAGAATACAAATGATAAACGAAAACAAAAGGGGGGTAGACGGAAGAGGTACCACTCCGTCACACGTCGACTTCGCCACTTGAAATCGTCGATCAAAAATACAAGTTAGAAGAGAAAGCAATGAAAAACAATACCCCGTTTCTCCAAAAATCAATAATAAACCAAAGAAAAAAAGCCGACCACCAATCGAAGAACGAATACATAACGATGACTGACTCCACCAAGAATGAAAGAAAACGCGCAAACAGGTATTCGGATAGCGGAACACGACCCTCATGAGGAAACCACCGCCACCGCCGCATCCTTGGCTGCTGCTGCTGCTGCCGCAACCTTTGCTCTTTCCTCCTTTTGCTTCTGCTGCTCGGCCCACATCTTGACAGTCTGGCGTCCCCTTTCTGCAGCTTCTTTACGGGCCTTGAGGACTGCCTGAGCCTGTGCTCCGCGGTCCAATTGATCCTTTTGTGGCGGTCTAATGGTTCCTGCGGCTGGTTTCTTCACCTCAGGCATGGGACCAGGTCTCTTGATGACGCGGGAGGTGTTCTTCTCGACCGCTGATGTGGGGACCTTGATATCGGGTGTATTCTCACGCGTTCCCTCGAGGCTTCTATCAGGTGTGCTACGCGCGGACTCCCCGGCACTAATTGCCAATGATGCACGCTTGGATGCCACAAACTTCTGTTGATCATGTGTGATGTGCTTCGTGAAAGTACTCTTTGGTGCCGGTCGAGCCTTGAACTCTTTGCGTTTCATTTCCTCTCCTTCCATACGCTTCCGTCGCTCTTCCTTTTGGGCTTGGATTTTGCGTGCAAACACCTCGCCTGGCAGCTCAAAGTTGGAAACCGTGGGTGGCTTGGATGATTTGATAGGAGGAGGTGGAGGAGGGAATGTAATCCCAATGGCACGGGGTTTGCTGTGCGGTATGACCACAGTTGACGCCGTGGAAGCTTGGGAAGAGGTAGATGGCGCTCGCTTTGGCGGTATAGTTGCCGTTGAAACCTGAGAAGACACGGATGTCGTGCGCTTTGCCATCTTTGGAGATGAAGGTGTGGTTACTGGTCTCTTGGCTTGAACTGTTCCACTGCTCGTGCTGGCAGTAGTGGTAGTTGTAGATGGCTTAACAGTCTAGGAATATGTCAGTTTTCGCGCAATATAATTATCAGTTCAATGACCTCACCTTCTTGACTGTGACGGACGGCTTGGGTGCAATCGTTTTCGCTTTCTCCACCTTTGGCTTCGTGGTGATCGTCGTCGTCGTTTTTTTTGTTTTAGCGACAGGTTTTTGGAGTTTTTGTGTCAGACTGGTGGTCTTTTCGAGTTCTTTAGACGGAACAGCAGCTGGCTTCTTCCGAGGAGAGACATGTAGCTCAAAGCTATCATTTCCCGGATCTTCGAAATCATCGTCATTCCCGTGAACTTCGGGATCAAATTTCGGTGTTTTAGCGACCCTCAACACAGTCTGACGTCTTTCTGGTGTTTGTGGCCTTTGGGGTTCAACGTCTGTCTGAGCATCCTGAGACATCCGCTCCATTTCGGCCTCAATAGCAGCCTCGTCAATTTGCGGACTGACACTTTCGTGCATCTCGTCTGCCATGCGCTGGAGCTCTGCCCCGATTGCAGCATCATCATCATTGATGAAGTTCGGTTGAAGTTCATCGGCATCAGCGTCTTGTTGGATATTTTCCACAAGGGGGGTGGCAGATTGGTCCGCTTCAACATTGGCTTGTTGTTCTGGACATTCTTCCGAGTCGAGAGTAACTGACGGCTCCAAATTTGCCGTTTCCTCCACTTGAGGCTGCTCGGCATCGCACTCCTCTCGTGGAATCTCTTTTTCTGGGGTCTCCTCCTGTGGGATCTCCTCTTCTGCGACCTCTTCTGCGGCCTCGTCTTCCTGGGGTGCAGCTTCCTCAAGGACGGGCGCCTCTTGAGTGACCAGCTCCTCTAGCGCTTGCTCTTCAGGGTGTTCTGCTGTCCGAGCCTCGTTTTGGGTATCCTCGACATCTTCCAGCATCGCCTCCTCTACAATCTCAGTCTCCTCGGCGACAGCGATAGTTTCGGACACCTCCTCTTCCTGGTCATCCTCAATCACATCTCGCTTTTGCGCAGCGCCATTTTTGCCGCGTTTATTTTTCTTAGATTTTGCAGGGGTTTTCGCGGCAGCATTTTCTTTGCCCTTCTTCGCTCTTGTAGATTTTTTGGCTGGCGGAACTTCCACGGGTTGTTGTTCGGCTTCAGGGGTTGAGTTGTTATCGATAACATGTAGCGCATTGCGCTCAGGTTCGGGTTCTGCCTGGACGGCAGGAGCAGCTTTTTTGCTGGAGCGGGTGACGCGAGCCATTGTCTAGGTCGGGCTGTTTCGCTGGTGGTGGTGGGCAGTGTGGTTTGGATATGTTTGAAGGTGATGTGATGTGTAAAGGGGAAGGGGGGGAGAGAACAAAAAAATAAACAACGTTTCGCGTCGTCGGTTCGGGGTTAAACATCAGCGTTGCCTTGACAACGCTGCATGGGACATCGCTGAGCTCCATATTCATTTCGCTTCACAAAACACCCCCACTACTGGTAGATCTTGTCACCCACCCCTGAGTGTGATGAGATTCGGGGACGAATCCTCCCCGACCAGACACTGCATTGCATCTGCACTAAGAGCCAAGCACTACTCTACATCGACAAGACAAGTTTGAAGAGGAGGGTGATTGAGCGTAGAGTAGGCACATACTTTAGGAAAGGGGTCAGCACCACTTGGTCAGGTTATGAATCGAGGGCATTCAAGAGGGCAGATGCTATTACCGAGTTAAAATCTATTGAGTTAGGTGTAAGGTGGCAATGAAGCTTGACCGTAATGGAGAATCACAGAGCACAGAAGCGGATCCTTTTCAATCACTGAAATCCCCATATACTCTTGAGCAATGTATTGTACATTCGGATTGGATAAATCGAACTTTCCAAAGATTAGTGCTGACTTGCACAGGATTATCACTCGTATGAGGGGACCTTATGTGAATGTTCGTCCAAGCATAGGCGCATGGTGGTACAGGTTCGTCAATGTGGACTATGTACTTGTTAGATGGAGCCCTTAAAAGCGGCTTTGTCCGCGCACTCTTTGACCTAGGGAGCTGTGATAAGGATGTTAGGTGCGATCTAGTTGAAGAGTCCTTGAGTACATTCGAAGATTGTTCTTAAGAGCCCCCATAATGGTATCCGATTTCTCTATTATATAGCACTAAGGGGATTACTACTGTATTGACAAATGAGGTTCGGACAGAGGTTCCAAATGACCGATTTTCCTTTCGGACAGGGCCAGATGACGACTTTTGGAATCGGTCAGAGGTTGAATGACAATAGTTATGGACAAGTGATATTTAGAACCGAGATACGCTGGGTTGGGGAGAGGTTCGCTCTTGAACCTACTTTGTTCTATGATATCAAAGAGATGAGCGAGAATGAGGAGAAGTAGGCGAGAGCGAGAGAATAAATGGTTGGTATCAAGCCGAAATTTTGTACTGTAGCCAGAGTATCTACCTTAATGACAAGATGACTGAACCATTTTAGTTATGGACGAACACCGGATGACACTCTCTAAGTTTCGGACTAAATTTTCTAGGACAGATGACGTCCAAACCTCATCTGTCGGTACAGTATTTGGGAGAATTCGATAGCACGAGTGCGGGACTGTGAAATTCATGCCCAACACAACTTCTGCAGAGTAGTGACCACCGAAATAAAGCTGCATAATAAGCACACATCACTTTACTTTGTGTAGTCTCAAAATGTGGAAAATATATCCAAAACTTGACTCTGTCGAACTTTGCAATGGATTAGGGTTGGTTCCGACGGCGATTGTATTCGGCCGCTTGCGGCCATGACATATCCCCTCCTTGTCAGTTGTCCAGTTATCCTCGGCATTAAAGGATTTGATATCTTGTTATTGCTGCACCACAAGTCACCCGTACTTTTCGTTTCTACATATGGGACACTCTCCGCGGAGAAGACCACGTCTATTGCCAACGAAACCAAACGTCTAGCGGTGCAGAGAAAATCCCATACCACAAGCTCTCTAGTTACATGAAATCATCAAAGTAATCCGGCCCCCTCCCCTCATTAGAATTCGCCTCCAACGCGTCCTCTGTAAACACCTCATCGTAGACGTGATCTCTCTGCCACGCCATTTCCCTCCTCTCCTTCGCAATCCGTTCCTCTTCCTTCTTCCTCTGCAGTGCCACCTTCTTCTCTTGCGCCCTCACAACCTTCAACCTCTCCTCCTTCTCCGCCAACAGATCCGGAAACTTCTCCACCTTCGTCTTATTGAGTCTGTTGATGATGGCGTTGACACGGGTGTCGACGAGGATCTTTTTGACTTTACGCTGGTCCTTGAAGCCGACCTGACCTGTTGCCATCGAACCGTCTTTCTTAAGGTTTGACCAGGGCGTGTAGACAACGTTGACATTGTCTTTTTTGTTACCTGGAGGTATGTAAGGATGGAAGATGCGGTGAATGACAAGGGGTGATAAATACGAACCTTCTATTGAGTTCGCCTTGGTCAGCTGCGCACAATCTGCAAGCAAGTCGGCAGGAATATCTTCCCAGTTCTGGCCTTCGGGGAGACGGAGGTATATATGTGCGGACGAGAGTTTGTCGGCATGGAACTATCCCACCACCGTCAACCTCCCTCCCTTGCGCGTCTGATGGTGGAGTATACCCTACAGTACGCATTATGTTAGAACTAGCAAAAAGCTAGACGGATGGGAGAGGCGAACCAAACATCTTCTTCCCAACCGTATTTAATCAACTCCTCGTCTGCATCCCCACGCTCAACATCCCATCCCATCCCCGCATCGGGAAGAAGAGTCGCAGTTGGCGGCACTCACTCTCAACTTTGTCTTTGCCGACATAGATAAATGCGGGGGGATCGACGAGGTTGGATTTGAAGTAGTAGACCATCGCTATTCGATAGTAATTGTTGGTTGTGCAGGGTTGTAGGGTTGTAAGCTTTGAGCAGCAGCTGGTTGGAAATAGTGGGGTGAAGCCAAAAAGCAAAATATTGCTTGCTCGCGCCAAGGAATTGATTTTTTGGGCGGGAAAAGCTTAATTCGATCACTCGCAATGCCTGACGATAATAATACAATGGAAGCAATGGTACTTTTATTAATCGCCGTCCTTTTCTATACATTCGCCTCCCTAACGATGCTGTTCATTGGCGAATGAATCTCTGAACTACCAAAGACCCATCTATCTAGAACCACGTCTATCACCTCCCGCTTGTGCTCTGCTTTACTTCTTACACGCCTCCAATGACTCCTTCAATGCAGCAAGCGCCTTCTCGATATGACCCAATTCCCCGTTCGTAACTGACACACCCATATGGCCAAACCGGAAGTATTTGGTGGCGATCTCTTTGTGCAGACCACCGGCAAAGATAACACCCTTCGCAAGCAACTTGGGCAACAGTTCGGGGGCGGTCACGCCCTCGGGCAGGAACGCAGCCGTCATACCATTTGCCTGGCAAGCCTCCTCTGACGCAAGCTGCTTCAGCCCCATCTCGGCCAGCGAGTTCTTGACGTAGCGTGAGACCTCGTGGTGCTTGGCGAATCTCTGTTCCATAGGCACGGAGGTAATCTGTGTCAAAGAGGTGTGGAGGGCGTGAATAAGTTGTGGGCTGGGAGTGGCAAAGTACGAGGGCTTTTTGGCTTCGTAGTTTCTCATGACTTCGGGCAACATTAGCATCAAATTCTACGAAATAACAATGAGGACACATACTGGGAAGCCAATTGGCGAAGCTGGCAAAGTAGCTTCCAGGCTTGCATTTCCGGGCTTCAAAGGTCTGGATTGCTCGACCGCTCATTATCATGATGCACAAACCAGCTGGTACACCGATAGCCTTCTGGGAGGCAGTGAGAACGACATCGATACCCCAATCATCGAACCGGATCTCCTCACAGCCAACTGAACACACACCATCGACAACAACTAGAGTATTGGGTGAAACGCGATGCGTAAGCTCGGAGATGGCCTTGATATCGGAAAGGACACCTGTAGAAGTATCGGTATGTGTGATAGTGATTGCCTTGTAGTTCTTTGCCTTCAAAGCCTCTTCAATCTTCTCTAGCGTGGGTCGGGATCCAATGGGGGCCTTTAGCTGGGTGGGGACTGCTCCGTAGGTGTCGAGGGCATCAGCGAAGGAGTCGGCGAAGTAGCCTGCGTTCAAATCCCATCAGTTTCTGCAATTGATCGCGGAGAGCTGAGAGAAGTAAACCAGTGTGCAGCACCAATACATCCTCACCGGGCTCCGCCAAGTTTGCGGCAACAAAATCCCATCCTAATGTACCCGAACCAGACACAACGAGGGGCTGTGCAGTAGGGTCGGAACTGAGGAAAAGCTTCCGTAGCAACTTCAAAGTTTCTCCGAAGGTGTTGACGAACGGTGCGCCTACATGGCTCTGGCTGTAGGTTTTACGACGTTAGCAAAACTTCGATATTCTGCCGGATAAAATGATATGCACCCGGATCACCAACGCAGGCGAAATCTCAATGCTGCAATGGAGAGTTAACTAACCTAGGATGAGACATAGCATTGAGCACAGCATCATCGAATTCTATAGGGCCCGGAATGAGCAGTGTAGGGTGTGCGGCTTGCGTGGACATTTTTGCGGGGGTTGTGGTTTGTGTGGGGGGCGAATGGAGAGATGAGGGCGAGGGTGCCAGGTGCCTATGAAGCAGACCAAGGCGAGGGTTTGCAGTTGGGGCCGACAGCGTGATAGACGGGCGGGGTAGACGGGCGGGGGGGATTCGACTCAGGTATCTGTGCAGCATCATTCTGATCAATACTTTATGAGCTCGGCGTTACCCGCATTCGCAGTACGTACTTAAGTAGGACCAATGGCGGGCGGTACAGGCCGAGGGAAACAGAGAAACGGAGAACGGAGCAAAGGGGCGGTGGATGCCAATTGGAAGAGCCAAACGTACCTGTGATATGTGGAAATGACACAGAAGAAACACCGGTGCTTCAACGCTCTCGCTCTAGCTAGCTCTAAGCTCCCCTGGGATTCTCCCTGGTCTTAAGTACTCTAACCGAACCGGAGAACGGGGAACCATCGGAGTTATCTTAGTCTCTTGAAAATTTGTCGTTGAACATCTCATCAACATTGGTTGTCGCCATGTATGCCGTGTCATGCAGGTATCAATGAGAAAACAGTTCCACCATCCCATACAGCCTGTACGCCACCCTCTGCAAATGCAATGCAGTGTGCCAAACAAAAAAGAACTAACGCCAGAACCTCCCTTCGCTGAATACCCCATTACTTTTCTCAGATGCCCATGCTACCATACTGTGCGCCGGGCACAAGATTCTTATGATCCGCTGGATTTGCGGCGGCCTCGTAAAATGCCACGACAGCATCCTTTCTCAACTGCGTAAAATCGCCCTTGAATCCTAGATAACTCAGACTTGTTACATCCTCATCTCCATTCGAGTGGTTGTCCTCGATGAATAGCGTAATGGAATGCGCATTGTTGAACAGCGCCCGTTTAACTGGAAGCTCCATGACCTCTTCCCCCGGAGGTTGGATGGGTACCTCGAGGGTTTGAATAGCGGGAGTATCAGCAGCTGCGCTGAAATCGATATCGTCGCGGTTGATAAAGAGTTTTAGTGTTCGTGGAGAGCTGGGAGACGGATCGGCCCGGAGGAGAATGGAGTGAAGTCTGACATCGCCGGTGAAGCTGTAGGTGGATGGTAATCAATATCCGCATGCGGCGCTAGGCTCAGAGTTACTTACGGGACGTAGATGAGGAGCTGTTCGTCAGCGTCACTTTCTAGGATTGTTGTGGCATCAAGACGCTCGTCCCAGGTCTTCTTGATGATTGTCTTGCCGGACCCGGGTGTTGCTTCATTGAAGGTGACGATTTTGTCGAATTCGATATGACGGTACAACGAGGACTGAATGGCGGGAGTCAAGTCGTCTAACTTCGGTCAGCATAGGCCTGAAGGGTCGGTGCAGATTGTCTACCGTCATGAGAGTGAACCCCGCCATGGCTGTGATCGTGATCGTGGCTCTCATCATTGCAGGAGTGACCGTGGTTGTGCGACATTTGTTGAACGGTAAGTGTACAAGTAAGCGGAAATCTTTTTTGTTGGCTATGGTATTTGAGATGTTGAGGCGGGGTTGAAATTAAACCTTTGATGCGCATGCCACATGGAACCCCCACCAAAGAAACTCCCTGTAGACGTCATAGATCATCAGGTTGCATTTCTTATCTTGGATGCCCGCAGAAATAAACGATTTGTAGATATAAATTGGAATGGACATGTTAGACGGCGAAATTGAAGGTTGAAAGAGGATATCTGAAGGTTTCTCTCTCACGTTTTAAGTCACCGATATCATGTATCGCCTCCCGAGTCCTGAGATGATCCATGCATTCCACCCGTTGTCACCTCTAAGATTGACGTACCCACTAATCGATTACCTCTGCACCAAACAGACGCTTGGAGCCATCCCAATAGATGCCCATGTAAGGTATCCGCACATACACATAGAGAGCAGTCGTTGACTCTCATATAACCAACCATAAAACAAGATCAGAACACCAGAACGCCACAATCCCAATGACTCCCCAAACTCCCCCAGGAAATAGCGAAAAATAAACTCTTGCTCAATCTACGTCTGACTACTGCTTCGAGTCTTGGTTCGGCACCGGAATCCGGACCAGTGTTTGTGGCATTGGAAGCCCCTCGTCATTCTTGGGAAATCCGTCGTTCTCGTCCTTGGGCACCGACTCGGTGAACGGGTCGTCCTCCGCTGGTTTCTTGGGTTTCGGGATTGCAGCTTAATAAACATCAGCACAATTTCCCCGATACATGATAAGGTGGGCTGGCATACTTGACGCCATAGAGATCGCGCGAAGGACAGTCTGCCAGTTGGAGAGGACTGCTGCAACAGCTATGATCGACTGGCATTAGTCTTGCTTGAGCGGCACCTGCAATGCGGCGAAATGACTAACCTTCGGTTCCGTCCGCCAGTGTACTAAGCTTCTCCTCTAATTGCTCCATCTGCGAAGCTAGGTTACCGCTCAAATCGCGCAACGCAATCAGGCTCTCGAGTTCTTGTTTCTTTTCTTCGATGCGAGCGACGAGTGCGGGGGACTGTTGGGATGCGCCCAAGGACGGTGGACCTCCTGAAAGCGAGGATTGCCGGTTATGTGGAGGGGCGATTGAGTATCGGGGTTGGTATCCAGACATTCTGAGGGTAGTGATATGGGGGAACAGATTCGGGACTGAAGACGTTCTGGCGGCGATACTGATGATAAAGATGTGGTGGTGGTTAGAAGTTGCGCTAATACATGAATGGGTAGCGCTTTGCTGTTTTGGGCGAAACGTAAACAAGCGAAAGTTCCAAAAACAAAATATCCCACCACCAACCAAACCAACCAACTACCCAACCCTTCAACCACTATTCCTTGAGAGATTCATATCGACTGGCGCCCTGGAATAAGGCCGTCGACAAAGGAGGACAGACGCCCTTTGTATGCTGCACTGAACCGCCTGAACCGCAAGCCCTCAGAATTATTTGTTGCATCAAGACAACAGCCCAACCTCCCCGACAACAAACACGACACCCCCCACGCAGTACGCGTCAAACAGGCAGACGTTTATATGATGGCCAGGCTCAACGAAGGCCAGAGCGGCCAGAATAGCCAGATCGGCCGCAATGCCGATGCCTATGAAGCTCGTAATTTCACTGATTCTGACATTTTTAAAGTCGTTTTGCTAACGAAATGTGTGGTTAGTCAAGCAAAAATATCTTCAACAGAACAGACAGAACAAGGAGATATCGAGGTTGGCAACCTTTTCTCCAACCTCTTCAGTCTTATCAGGTTCTAATCGTCGCCTAGATCGCATTCGGTGTTGACCAAGCGAGTACACGATCTCCAAATCGAAACAACACGCCTGTTGACCGACAATATATCCCTCCGCGAACAAGTTCTTCGTCTAGAAGTCGAACTTGCACGCCGCGACCAGGAACGCAAAACCCTCCAGAAGAATCAGGCGACACAGAAGAAGCTAGAGGAAAAGATGGCTGAAGTTGGATTGCTTTTGAGGGAACTAAATCAGCCATGCACACCGCTGGCAAAATGTTCGACTCCGCCAGATGATGATTCGTCTCCGTATCTCGAGTCTCGGTTGCTACGAGATTCATATATCCCTGGCGAGGGCCTGGAAGGATATATGCCCGCCATTGAAGAGGAGGCCCAGTCCCGTAGGTGCAGCATGAATAGTGAGCGCCGGAGGAGTACTTTGAAGTAAGATTGTGCCATGATACTTTACATATGTCATTATGCTAACCCTTCGTTTGTATAGTTTTGCGGACATAGAACTACCACCACCAGCACCTGAATCTTACGAACCTGTTTCTGACGATGACAATGACAATGACCCACCTCCACCAATGAATAATGTAGAATCTCGGCCTCGGAGAAGACGAGACAGTGATCTCGTTCGACAACACACTTCAATACCCGAACCAGTCCCCGAGCCCATGAAATCTGTTCCAACCCTCGCTGTCCCAAAACCACCCAAACGAAAGTTTGCTGAGAAAGACCTGGAAACCTCGCCAATATCTCCCGACCTTGATTTCCGGTTTTCCAAACTCTCGGCTCGCGCAGCAGAAGCAGCAAAGCGACAGATGGAGGCTGAACGACCAAGCTCCCAGAATAATGAGGACAATGAGGACACAGCTATGGCAGAGGCAGAGCCGGCTGAGGATTCTTCAAAACGAATTACTCTATCCAAGAGTTCTCATGCAAGGCGGTTGTCTGGTAGTGGAAACATACCATCATTGGCCGCAAGAAAGGCTTTAGGACCAAGTAAGCCGTGAGATTAGTGACCATGCCGCATGATATTCTAACGGGTATTATAGAAAGTACAAACGCCGACCCAGCAAACTCTCCCATCAAGATCGCCGCCCGCAGTGAACAGAAAGACCCGGAACACCCAGAAAAGCAAAAGATATCCGAAAAGCTTCCCCCAACAACTACACGAATATACCGTAGCAACTCTGTTCGTGACAAGGATACGCCACCACCAGAGTCAGATCCTACGGCAACGGGCGGTACAGCCACTGGGCGTGCGGCTCGAAGGACTCGACCTTCTGTTAGCTATGCCGAACCAAGCCTGCGAGTCAAGATGCGACGCGCTGAGACCGGGTTCGTAGATGCAGTCACGGGAGAAGGGAAGGTTCGACGCACGACACCCGTATCAGAACCCTCTAGCGCTAGGAAGAAATCATTAGTGGAGGACGAAATTGTTGTCAAAAGTGAAGAAAACGATTGTGCTGGTACCTCTAAATGGATGGACCTGCCATCACATAAGTCAACCGAGGAACCACAAGGCGTGACGAAGTCCCCAACAATACTAAACGAGGAGGAAGGGGAGGAGGAGGAGGAAAGGAAGACACGAAGACGGGAATCCGCCTACGAAGGCCAACCCATCCTCCCCTCGAGCGTCATGACCTCCCGCAAGCGACGAACTTCATCACTTGTCACATCTTTGTCCGGAATTAACGACCATGAACAACCCGACTTAAAGAGGAAGATTGATGATTCGGACCGTGCAAGAAGCGCGGGGAGGTTAATGTCTCATCCACGATCACAATCGCCGGATGAAGAGGAGACGAGAAGTAGGAGAAGCACTTTGGCCGCGAGGGTAAAGACTTTGAACCCATATGATGATGAGGATAGGGGTGAGGATCGGGAGAGTAGGAGGGAGAGAGCAGTGGGGACGAGCAATAGGCGGAGGAGTATGATGGTTTAAGGCTGACACAGGGTGGCATAGAAGTGATGTGCTCTTATCGTATTCTTTAGCTGGAGTTTTGGAGGATGACGTTTTTTCTTAATATTTTTTGGTCTGTCTGGTCTGTTTTTGGGAAGGCGGATTGTTTTCTAGTAGTATTTCGGGGGCGTTTGCCCATTTGTTCTGGTTCCTGATGAAGATTATGGTATTGTGGTTTATACCCGTTTATTTTCTACTTCTTGTAGTATATTTCATTTCCTTGTTTTTTTTATCAAATCTCCCGAATCTATCGTAAGTTTGGGGCAGTGGATTGTTTGATCTCATCGTCTTATTCAGAACCGGATGGTAGATCACTCGGGTCATCAAGGTCTATGGCTTAAATATCTTTTTATTTCGCCATACACACACCCTCTCTCCATTCCCACCACTGCCACTGCCTTCTCAAGCAACAGCAGCAGTAAATGTGGCATCTACATCTTCATTTCCAGCGGTTCGCACACTCAGTCACACCTGCCCCCGGACCCCATCATGTCCACCCCACAAGCCGCCCTCTTGATCCACACCTCCCCTTACCCCCCGCCACAATTCCTAAGATATGCCACCATCCGTTGCGTTCATTTCCCTGCTTTCAGTCTTTGCATTTCATTTCTCCGCACAAGATCAGAGGATGTTAACAAACGACAAACAGCTAGGTTTGATAACACCGGAATCAGAAGCCCCCCCATCCATACAGCCATTTAATCATCCAAACCATCCAGCCACAAGTAGCAGTTCCATCCATTCATCAATCCATCACCGATTCATCCCATCCGAAACCAGAACAGTTGCAGGAGGAACAAAAGACGCGACCTCCTGAGAAAGAAAAAAAAAAAAAAAAAAGACGATTTCACACATTTAGATAATAGTAATGGAAGAAAAAAGCTTTTTTTCTTCACAACACTCCGACCGACGCCAGGGGACAAGTAAAAAAACACAAGCCACACACATGGAACAAAAAATAAGTTCACCCCGGAAAAAAATCAACATACGCCCCAACCCCACCACTCCGACAATGATTTTCCACGTTGTACGCCGAAAACCATGAACATGTAATCCCGTTATAACATCCATACCTCGTGATCATTTTCCATCTTCGCCGACTTCCGCTGCTGGCTGCTGCTGCTGTTGCGGCTGCTGAGGAGGTGGTGGAGGAGCCATCTGTTGCTGGGGTGGGGGAGGCATAGCGTGCATTCCAGGTTGCGGCCCAGCGTAGTTGCCCCTATTTCCAGGAGGATAGTGTGCTTGGGGACCATGGTAGTATTGGGGGGGTGGATGACCTCCTTGATGGGGAGGCGGCGGCGGTTGTCCACGCATCATTCCCACTGTAATCATTGAAGGATCGTTAGAATAAGTGTCCATCAAAACATTGTCCTGCAATCGCCCGGGCATAGGCATTGGAGCTGCGGCATTCATGGTCACCCTTCCACCCCGAGCTCCTCCTCCTCCACTGCCGCTATAGCCTTGATAACCCTTGCCCCCTCCCCTTCCGCGGCCAACCCCTCTACTATCATCAAGAGCCTTGTTGGCCGTCTGACTCCTTTGGAGCGGTTGTGACGCAAAGCTAGAAGGCGCCAGAGTAGGTGATGCGAAAGCGGCCAATGCAGGAGAGAGCAAGGGAGTACCAGGAGCAGCGGGAACAGAGGGCTGAGTAGACATGTGATTGTAGCGTGCGCGCGGGGAAGAGATAACAGAGGAGAAAGGGACAGTGGACTGAGAACGCTGGGGCAACCAAGCTGGGCCTGTTGGGAGTAACTCACTTTGTTGCTGTTGGCCCTGAGTGCCGTATATACCTTGTCCCGGTTGCATGCCATAAGGTATCATTTGAGCTCCGCCAGGAGTTCCTTGAGAAGAGCCTTGGTGCATCATCATTGGGGCAGGCCGTCCGGGGCTAGGGTATCCTTGGGTATTTGGGGGCGGGGGTCCGTTGTTCAGATACGCCTGTGGTTGTTGGGGCGAGTACATCTGACGGTGAACGAACTGACTCCCCACCTGTCCAGCAGCAGGATATGGAACTGGCTGAGGGCCATGCATCATCATAGGATTTCCACTGGCTCCTCCAAACCCATTGTTATAGAACCCATATTGGGGACCTCCAGGGGGGCCAGGATATTGCATTGCTCCTTGTTGGTTCGGATACATAGCCATTTGGGATGGATGAGGAACCGGAGATTGTTGATATGGTGTAACTGTGGCGTTATGAAGACTTGGGGACGGCATGACAGAAGATGGGGTCGACATCTGTCTGAGATGAGCATCCTGTTCGTAATGGGGAGGTATAAGATGCTGCATTGGACCATGATGGGGCTGATGCGGAACGTGGGGAGGATGGCTCATGTGCGGCATATGTGTTGGGATCTGTTGATGAGGCTGAGGCGGCATCATATGGGGAGGCTGAGTAGCATGAACGCTATTTGGATCAAAATCGGTCTTTGCTGCGAACATAGTCGTGTAGGACTTGTCCTTATTCGCTTCCTCAGTTGGCCACGTTGGTATTGTAAACCATGGTTTATCAATGTAGTCGTTTGCATTGCCATAAAGCTTGACAGGTACAGGTCCAGTCTGGGTAGATCCTGCTTTGGTTTTCTTCATTCGCTCAAAGGGGTTGAAATTATCCTTGATTGATGGTCTCTCCTTTTCAGTTTTCAATCTCTTGTTTCCAAAGAAAAGAGATGGACTAGTAGCCCTGGATGCAATATTGGGGGGAACCGAGGCCGTGGGGCTTGGAGTGGCATTGGTGGATTGGCCTCCAAATGTAGGCGTAAACGCCGCAGCGTTCGGATTCGGCCTATATTGGAATGGCGGGGCGTTTACATTCAACCTCTTATGTCCCCCAGAAGATGTGGTATTGGATGCCGAAGGACCTGTTGGGGCAAATGGCGGGCGTTGCTGTTCAGGGACGGGGATAGGAGGGCGCACTGGCAGATTCTTGTTGAGTTGCACTTGGCGAACGCTTTGACTTAGTGTTTGCTGAGGCGGAGGAAATTTGGGGAAATTCTGCGGGAAATTCTGCAGAAGCGCAGATGTTTCGCGCTTAAAACGTTCTGGATCTCGGGCAGCAAAACTGTTTGGCGGAGGGACTTTTCCGGATTGTGATACTGCTGTCTGAGAACCTGAGGTGGTAGGCTGTGCGCTGGAAGGCACAGAAGGAGTCAACTGGCTGCTTCCTCCAAGTTTAGCAAGGCTTTGCTGCTTTGTTTTCTCGAGAATTTCAGCCTGCTTGGCCTTGTCCTTGGTCAGGATTGGAACCAAGTCCTGAGGAACCGCTGTCTTCAAGGTGAAGCTCTCCGAGAACTTCTTGAGTTCTCTCAGCTTTGACTCCCGGTCCCGGTGTGCCATATCCGCCTTCTTTTTCTTTACCCTCTCTTTCTCGTAAGTAACAAAGTTCTTAAAATTAATGCTTAAGTCCTTTTCGATCGCAGGTGCGTCGCCCTGCTTTCCAAGGTTGGGAGTACCAGCTGGCAAACTTCGCATGGGTGTAATTATCTCAGGCAAGCCAGGCCTTTCCTTTGCTTTCGTGGTGACCTCCTCCGACGTTTTCGGGATAGATTGCTGTGGTTGCGAGGTAGCCTGAGGCTGCTGTTGCTTCTGCTGTAACGTTTCCGGTCGAACCAACTGAGAGGCTATGATAGCGGGATCATGTGGAGCGCCGGGAACAGTAGGCTGTCCAGTTGGAGCTCGCCGTGCTGGAGGTGTATACCTGTTCGTACTGACTTGGACCGGAGCTGTCCGTTGAACTCCACTGTATCTATTTGATGAAAGTTGTAAGTGTAAGTACAGATATAGCAGTTTCAGTGCAGAGTCAACTTACTTATCCTCTTCGTCCATTCCGCTATCGTCGGGTGCCACGAGGCCTCTCTCCTCCGCAACATGAGCGCTAAGACCAGAAGTGCTCTGCCCCTCAATCTCTGCTGCAATTCGTGCCGCAGCAGCAGCTCGAGTCTTGTATTCCGGATGGTCCCGATCCAACTTGGTAGTATAAATGTTCTCGTCGAAATCGGATTTCACGCCGAATAGACGCTCATTTGCCTCAAATTGATTCCATCCTTGCCCTGGCCCAGAACTGGTATCTTCAAGCCCAGTATTGACATCTAGCGATTCATCAGGTTGCCAGCGGTGTAGCTCACGCTCACGATGAGCCGTGTTTCCCGAGATATCGCTATCTGTCTTGAACCCACCCGATAGTCCTACATAGTCGAGGCGTCAAAACAAAACATTCGACAGTCAAAGGCATGGTGTAGGGTCATACCATTCTGTTGGGTCCCAGCGTTGGGTGCCTCATTTTCAAAATAAACCTTCTGCGCCGCAACTTCCACTACATCTTTCGGTTCGAAAACCAAGACCTTCTCCTTGCCGCCTCCTAGATATTCGCCCTCTTTCGTCTTCTCATCGCTATCTCCGGGTCCGGGTTTCAATAGCTGTACTTGCTTGAGGGAAACACCGAGATCGTGATTTCGCGGGTCCGCGCCTAACAAAACCCCAACATACTGAGCGCCACTCTTGACTGTAACAACCACTTGCCGAGCCTAGAACCATCGAATTAGCATCCAAAATACCCAAACCAAAGAGTTGTGTTTTCTATGGACGAGGGTGGCCGGCTCAATGTCGGCCATAGACCATTTTGCGGAGCTTACCATCAGCTTGGTCAAGAGGAACAGCATTCGGTCGTGCATATGTTTATCGTGCGTATCCGACTCACCACCTGGTGCGATGGAAGGTGTCCGTGACTTCATGGCTGCGGCAGCTTGACTGGGTGTAGGTGAAGAGGACGTAGGAACTCCCGATCCACTATACTTTTGTTGTTGCTGCTGCTGTGCAGGCCAGCTTTTGTGGGAAGAGTTCCGCCTGTATGCCATGAATCAGCAATTGGGACAACCACCGAAATCTAACAAATTAAAGAATATTCAGAGTATATGTCGGCAACCTGCTTGAGGAATTACAGAGCATGGTCAACCAGCAGAGTAGTGGGTGGCTTGTGGAGATGGAAAAAGAAACCAATTGTTAGGTAGCCTAGCGCCTGAACTAGCGGGACTCCGAGCAAAGGTGTTGGATGCGAAAAGAAAGTTGGGCGCAACACTGCAACACAAGGGCCAGGGCAGGTGTTGCAACTCACCGCTGAGGTCCGTCCATCGGTGATTGAGCAGCCCTCCTGTTATTGTTGTTGGGACTTCCGCTAATCGAGCCCTTCAATTGCGGTCTTCCAGCTGTCGCAACCGAAGCTGAACCTGGCGCAGGAGTGCGGGCTACCGACGAGGTAGCCGTCGCCATTAGGAGGATGGGATGAAGATATTAAGCTGGAGGTCGAAGATCTGCACAGGTGAGGTGCGAGGAGATATGGGATCTCGTGGTGGTGGTAGATAGCTGGTGTGCTGTAGATGTTGATGTAGCAGCTGCTCTTGGATTGAAGAAAGGTTTGGGCTGTTTGAAAGAGTCCAGCGTTGTTTGCAATACCTAGTTGCTTCTCCTCCCTTCACTTCAAGCAAGAGAAACAATATAGGTGTAGAGCGCAACAGAACGACAAACACTTGAAAGAACAGAGCACCAAACCCTAGCGCACAGAGAATGTAATCTATACAACAAGGTATAGAAAAAAAGAGCTCCTGAAGTCTCGTAGAGGTATGAAGGGAAGACAACGGGGAAGAATACCCACGGAACGAAAAAAAGAGGTTCGTCGGGAGAGGAGAGGGTGGAAGGTGGTGCGAGCTGTAGGGAAGGGGATGGGTGTAGATGAAGTTGAGACTGCAACAGTCGAATGTTGTTGGAAGGTTATGGGAAGGCTGTCTGTCGTCCCGCCCTCTCTCGTTGGAGCTGTAAATTCTAGGTTTTGTCACAGTATCTCACAGTTTTCTCTAGTCCTTTCGACCTGCCTAGATGCTTGTTTCTTCTTAATTTTTGAAGCTTAAAATAATAAAAGTTTATGTGCGTGATTCTTTCTCGCTTCATGCCTGATGGCGCCAAGATCGGACAATTGAGCTCTCGAAATACCGTCACCGCGTCAGAAGCAGCCCCAGAGGAAAACGGAGATAGGTGGATAGATATATTCAACCAAGGCATCTGTAACTGCAGCCTCAAGACTTGATGAAACCCCAGCCAGTCCCATCATTGTATTGTGGGAATGAGCAGCTGTGAAACGTTCACTGGTGGCTGCAACCGTGACCAGTGGCCACAGGAAGCAACGAACGGCAAGGCATGAGGCTAAGGGTAAGGGGCTCTGGCAAAGAAAGAAGTACACCCCATACTCCCCAAAGCGTATCATGATTTTTCTTCATCCAGAATTGCGTCGAGATTCACAGCTTATTATATACACTACAGTACCTTAGCTTGAAAAGTCTTGTGGAGAGATGTTTGGGACTTCGAGTTCATATGGGTGAACTTCATGGCGGCTAGAAATCAACAGTCAGGCGGCTCTCCACTCGCTGATCTGCCATCCCGGCGCACACCACCAGCCAGCCTCTTGCGTACCTATCGAGATACCCTGTGCCGCCAACGCCGTCTAATACTTTTACTCTACAACTAGCAGTCAAATAATAATACACGAAGACGAGGACAGCAATATATCATTGCTTCACATCACCATCTGCTTGGTATAGTATACTGGATTGACATACATATCCACTCAAAGTCCATCGACAGCCACATTTATTCCGCCCTTCAGCTTGCGGTTCCCATACTCCATCGTCCTGGTCGTTACTTTCCCTAGCACAGCCGCTTCCCTCTCCAACCCCTCATCAACCCCTCGATGTCGGCTGCATCAAGAACTACCAACGGTTCGGCGTCTCGAAGCCCCAGACACAGGACCCAGGTCAATGTAAGTGTTATATCCCTTTCTTCCCTGGAACCCGACTTCTCGGAAATCCTCGCCATACCCAAGCTCGTCGCACTTCCGTTCAACCGCGTTTAAAGGCGAGAACTTCGAGGCTGATATATGAGTCCTCGCTATTTTAGTTATCCACAATAGAGAAATCTGTCACACATCTACTTGTTGCCACAAAACAACTTCTCGAAACACTCACAGCTTGGTCTCGTCAACAAGCTACCGAAGCCGAGGTCTCTGATGTATATGTCCGGCTTGGGTCTGAGTTCAACATTGCCTGTAGAGCCTTCACCGCTATAGGGGTTGAGACGGCCGATCTAGGAAATGTGCCAGATGCATTGCGGACTATCCTGGAGCATACCTTAAGTCAAGATGCTAGTCCACAGAGTTTGGACGTATATCTACCTCGTATACGGGAAATAATCATCAATTTGCTACACGGACTCAAGAGGAAACAGCAAAAGCTGCGCCAGAAACAATCAAGGGAGAATGGGGAGGGCGGCTCGGGTGGCTCAGGCGGCTCAGGCAGAGGTTCTGGAAGTTTACTGGCACCTTCGACCCGAACAAGTGCTGGTGGTGGTAGTGGTGGTAGTGGTGGTAGTGGTGGTAATGGAGGAGGTGGTGGTGGTGATGCTGGTGTTGATGTCACAGTAGCTACACCTCCCGGTGGCGGGGTTAATGCAGCAGGAGGGGGCAGCGACGAGGTGGCGCCTCCGCGCACTTCGTCGTTACCTATGGGAAATGCCCCACCTCAACGAAACTCCTCTCCTGCTCCTCCGTCGATGCAACCGGGTGGACCTGTGCGCACCTCGACCTCAACAACTGGGTCGACGCGAAGTTCTCACCAACACAATACATCGGCGTCATCGATCCAGGCACCCACCAATAGCCCCCCACCAGAAACAACACCGCCGTACCCCACAGCCGAGAACCCGCCCACAATTGCAGAACCAACTGCACCCTCCCCTCAGACTTCTGTCCCCCCACCACCTCCAACCCCTCCCATTCAAGATGCTTTGGCAGCGCTTCAACAACATTCGACGCTGGAGCGAAGAGCATCCCGCCGGTACTCAGCGTATCAGATTGCCAAGTATACTGGGAAATCTACAAATGATCTTCCAGTATTACCAACCTCGCGGGACCCGTCAGCCATCCCTCGAAATCGGGAATCGATGGACGCTGTACGTAAACGCTCGTCTGGAAGGACAAGATCAATGGTTAGGTCGAGAAATGAGCCGGAACCGACGAAAAACCCACACCGGATATCCGAAGAGGGGAATTCCAACGCCTCATACTCACCGATTCCCCAGACCCCTGAAGACAAGCTTGGACCGGAAACTCCTGCCATGGCGCCGGAAGAAAACGGGAAAAGGCCATCCCTACACGTCGATACCGGGGCTGCGTCTCCAGCTATTCCGCAGGAAGAAACCCCTTCACATGAAGCCTCCAGAAACGGCATTCCCGCTGCTTCCCTGGCGGAACGAAGGAGCAGCACCCCTTCAGAGAGGTTGACGTTATTTCTTCAACTGGGTCGATCAATCAAAAAAGTCACATTGTCAGGGGATGCTGTTGATGATTTATCAATAACGTCTCTCCGTCTTCTTTTTATTTCGAAATTCAATTACAATCCGCCATCTGGGGATGATTTTCCCGAGCTATACCTTCAGGATCCTGTTTCTGGTGTTCGATACGAACTTGAAGATCTAAGAGATGTGAAGGATCGTTCTGTGCTTTGTTTGAACGTTGAAGTGCTGGATGAAGTTAAAAGGCACATAGATGACGGAATAGATGGTCTGAAAAGGCTTGTGCAAGGTCTAGCAGGCACGGTGGAATCTCAAGGACTACAAATGACCCGCGTTGCCGAAAGACAGGAGGAAGCTGCAAAGAAGATTGCAGAGTTATCCGTTACACCGCCAATACCACCACCTCCGCCAACGGTTTCTCGATCTGCAGCCTCCGTCCAGTTAACCCCAGATGAAACTGCTAGGAAGCTCAATGAAGTTCGTGATCTACGAAAAGACTTAGCTGTGTTACGCCAGGTTTTCTCTACCTTTGTTGCAGATATGAACACCTCCATGACAGCGGTGAAAACCAAGGCCAGCACTATCAAGAAGGTTGCCGCAGAGACAACCGGTGTCCCCAACGAAGGTCGTGCCTATGTCGAGAAAGGCAGGGCTAAACTCGGCGGAGACGCAGACAATCTTGTCACGAAGGTGGACGACCTTCAGGATACTGTAGAAGATCTTCGGAAAGATGTTGTATTACGGGGTGTTAGACCACTTCCACGACAGCTCGAGGAGGTGTCGAAGCAGATTGCAATGGCTAAGACGGAGCTCAAGAAGATGACGGATTACATCAAACGCGAGAAACCGCTTTTTAGACGTGTGTGGGAAAGAGAGTTGATGCTTGTCTGCGAGGAACAGGAGTTCTTTACTATGCAAGAGAGCCTAATCAACGATTTGGAAGACGACCTCGACAAGGCTTCGCAAACATTCATACTTGTTGAGCAATGCTCAGAACAGCAGTCGAAAACGAATGCAAACGGAGCCAGAAGTGCTAGTCGAAATTTCCCGCCCGTCGGATTGATGAACCCCGATGACCACCTCAATCCGTCCGAAGTTAAACACAACGTACTCAGTGAGGTTCGTGCGCTTCAACCAAACCACGAAAGCCGTCTTGAGGCAATCGAGCGCGCCGAGAAGGCAAGACAGAAGGAACTAGAGGGGAGAATACCGGAGTTTCAGAAAGAGTTGGGGCAGTTTGTGGAGGAAAATAAGCTAAAGAAGGCAGGTGGCGTTGAGGAAGCGGAGAGACTGAGGATGGCGAGGGATGAACAGGCCAGAAAAGAGATATGGGAATTGAAGAAGCAGATGGAAGAAGAGGAGGAGGAATCATCGGAGGAAGAGGATTCTGATGAGGAGGAGGAATCTGTGGATGGAGCGAACGATTCTTAGCCTGTATGGAGGGAAAGATTTCATAATGTATCAATGGGTGTTTGTGGCAGCTGTAACTGGGTTGGATTGGATGGTGGGGGTTCGTTTATTCCCTTCTGCTTTGATTGTCTCCTTGCTTGATGGTTGATTGCGCTGCGATGGTATTGGCGTAACGGTGTATTGCAGTTGTTTTCTTTGAAATATCATGTTCTGTCGTGGCGATGGCTGGCTCCGCTGATGCAATTTTAGACAGTGTATCCGGCAAATAGTTATTATACCCAGTTAATTCTCCGTTGATACTATCTCCAGATATGCCCAAATTTTTGGTGCTCGGATAGGGGATTGATGCGGTATGCAGTGTATTGAAAGTCATGGAATATCACACAGACACGTGAAATTCTTCCAAGACGTTCGAATATAGAATTGTCTCAGTGGTGTTTGGGGGCTAAGGCAGGTCTATCGGTCTGTCGCCCGACTTGAGAGTCGAGACTAGGGCCTATTTATACTAAAGTTGGAGCGGATTCGGGTCCACAACTTCGAGCCATAACAAAACTTTATTGAAAAAGAACTCTGTTATAGGCGTGGATTTCACTCCCTCTATCGCGTGACAGTCTCAGATTTTTCAATCCCTTCGGGTTGTGGAGTTATAGCATCGATATTTCAGCCTTTTTATGTACGAGGACCACGTAGTGGAAAGAAGAATCAGGTAAGGCAATTGGCAGAGTTCACTCAATATCTACTATCTAATAAACTCTGCTCCAGTTCTTCACCCTTTCACTCCCCCTCAACCGAAGTATCTTGTGACCGTCCAGCCATAACTCCATGCCACAAATACAAGATGAAAACTTTGCCCATCAACATCCCATGTCGAAATAAAAGCTCCATCAGATACCACAACCACCAAAAAATGGAATGAACACTTCGTCAAATCCCATGCCGACATACTTCCCCCAAAATCACAAAGTAATCAAATCTAATACATTGGGGAGTATTGAGAGTACCGGACACGCTTAGTGATATCGCTGAGAGTGGCGGCAAATGGCCCTCCAATGCTGCTTCCCACCACGAGCGATAACGGCCCAATGCTGCGGACGTCAGGTATCACAAAAGCCCCGTCCAAGGACGTTTTGTTGAAGATTCTGCCCACTCTTGGTCATTCAGTATGGAAGATATTTGCCACAACAAAAATCTCGTCTGAACCATCGCGCTTGCTACGGTATTAGCAGTTGACAAGGTAAATGGGGTAGAAAACTAACCGTCCGCCTATAGTGCCGTATCCAGAGGGTCGGGGTTGAGGAATAGAAGACAGCCGTGTTGTCCATCTTCAATTGAAATGATTCGAAAACCGTTCAGCAAGAGAACTGCCGAACTCGTCACGCTCCGAGTATGCCCTGATGAGTGGTAGGAATCTATTCCTTTCCTACGAGATGAACCATGACGAGGCTTGCCACGATATCCTATCTACAGGTTACCGTTTGGTAGTTTGGATGTATTCTCTTCTCTGATACGAAACATAAACAAAAAGCACCCTTGCTAAGTGCAGTCGTCAATACATATACTCTTATATTCAGCCTTCATGAACCACAATTGGCTTATGGCGGTGTAATGATGTAGACATACGAAATACATGTCATGATGTATCACTCGCTGATTAGTTAAATATGATCATGATCATCATGAAAATCATGAGAATTAACCGTCCACAACCCTCTTCAACCTTTGATTCTCCCCCCTCGCTCAAACACACCCTTATCCACTTCATCCTTGAGTTTATCCTCGCTGGATCCCAACGGACGCATGCAACTCCAGCAGGCCGAAGAGGCCCATGTGAAATATGTGGAGTAGGAGATGATGGTTCTGGGGAGATCAACAATCCGTTTTCGGAGTCTGGGAGAAACTCCTCTTCCACGAGAACGGGAAAGGGGAAGAGAGCTAGTCTTCGCCGTCATAGAAAGCACTTACTTAAGTACTTAGTTAAGTAAATATGCTATAGGTCGTCAGGGGATGTCATCGTTGGTATCGAGATTTGTCTCAACGGGCTGGGGGCTAAGGCGTACGGAGGTAAAGGCGGCGCGGATTTAGCTCTTCAAGACAATTGATGAATTTGGAAGCAAGGCCGAAATTTCGAAAGTGGATGGAAATGAGGGATCAATGCTTTTTTTTCTTTTTTTTCTGCATTAACTTTTATTGCCAACGTTGCAACATGCATATATCAACGTGCATATGCGCATATATCATGCTATACTTTATGTCATGCGGAATACAGAAATTCAATATGGATATTTACTCCCTGTATCTATGTACTATACATCTCTGAAAAATTTGTGTACCCCACAAAACTTTAGTCGACATAATATATCCGGCTGCCTTTCAGGGAGAAATTTCGAAATCGTATCCGTATCTCAGTTTAGGAAGACTCTATAGTAAAAGGCCATCCCGGTTTGAGGAGTCAAAGACGCCGATCTACAACCGCAGTGTGGACCCTCGAAGATGGCGGGCTTTCTCCGCCACCCGACGAGAAACCCATCTGAGCTCAAGTTTTGAACTGGTGAAGACGATGTGTGGCATGAAAAATGTCTTATCTCACGTCTCAAATTGTCCCCATAATTAGGCCTAAGACGTCTGTTCTAGGATCGCTTACATGGGAATGTTTGTCGCGTCCGCTGTAAGGCAGATTCCAGAAACAACATCCCAACGTCCACCCTTGTGGTGCCCGTCATTGGTCACCCCCACCATCCGCAACCGGACCTCTTCCGCCCGTGGTGCCAAGACGAAATTGTATTCGCCACCGCGTTCAAACATGTTCGCTTCATCCACAACATGACCCCGTTCCTCCAGCTGTGATTGACGACGGTAGCCGCAGACGAAAACTTAAGCTTATGTGTTCCTGGATAAGTTTGAAGCTCGGACTCGTGGATTCAATAATAGAGTTGACACTAATGCAGCGCAACAACCAGGCGATGGCTGAGCCTCAATTATGATACAATCTTACCATGGCCTATCAAACATTCAAACTTCTGACATGTATGGTACTAAGCCTCAGGAAACAATCACTTCCAACGCCGTCCGGGAGGGTGGTTAGTATGTCGGTGTTCTGTGGCAACGAGGATGAAACTCGATGGGTTTTCGCGGGCCGTCCTCACAGCCTGGGTTATATCAGATCCTACCACGGCGCAGTTTGCATTTTCGATAGTATATGGGTACCAATGACTTGCATCATTCTTCTATCGAATTCTAATGTACCCTGGTATTTGTAGCCTTTGCCCAATGACGCTGTCATGTCTTGATCCATCCTCTCCGCCATGGTGAGCACCTTCGTCTCAACTCTGCTTGACTGCTCTGGCACATGTAGTCCCTGGTGGAATAACGAGCCCACCTAAGGCGCTGCGCCCTGGCCCGAGTTCTGAAATAACCAGCGGCCGCCCTCGAAAACGATATTTCGGTGCATTAAGCAGTTGATACTTAAAGGATGACGGCTGAGACTGACGCCGTTCGACAAGGATTTCAGAACGAAACCCTTAAACGCGGGTTCAGTGATGCCTCTGAGGACCCATTTAGTGAAACCAGAGCTGTAAAGAATCCGCCTCAGTATACGGCGCTTCCAGGTGCTTGTGGAATTGGTCGATTTTAACGCCCATTGCGGGTCCTACTCTACGCCATTGGTAGCAATTACCGCCCGCAACTTATGATCTGTGGGCTGCGGGAATTTATGCAGAGCAGGATTCTGAAGTGAAGGCCGGTAGGAACGAGGCCTGGCGGGCCTAATCTATAGGCGCCTAAAAGCCTGGCGGTCGGCTGGGAACACTGGATATGGGTTCTATAATGCAGTAATGTGACGTCATGGGCGGCCACGGTGAGAAAGTGGTCGTGCACGGAGAGTGTGGAGATGACGTTTGAGTACGATGTCAAGAATGTAAGGGTTTGTATTGCTTACAGCCCAATTTGTGATTCAAGATCATGACGGAGGGCGGGCGTATTAATATACATGTTTTCTCGAGACGATTCTGTATCGTATTGGAATTCAAGTCAGTTAAGATTGGTTTCCTCAGTCCATAGGGTAACTTGGGGGTAGACGCGCTGGAGTCGAGATATTCGATAGATTGTCCAAAATTGATGCAGCTCCGTTTCAATAAACGCGCGCAGTACAGGAATAGGACGACGGAAACGTGTATCAACACACAACCTAAACAGTTGAGGATGTTTCTCGGCAGTGGAAAGAGCACAGCGCGATAGTGAGGCAGGACGTTGCGGGGATTTATGGTGTTGATCCTTGGTTCAAGGCGGGTGATGTTCGATCACCGATGGGCGCTAAGTTCAAGCAGCACAGACCGAAGGCAACACTATACACAAAATGCTCAACCGAGTTTCCCATACCCATACAACTTCGATTTTTTTGATGCTTTTCAAATCAGCCCCGGTGACAACTCCAATTGGTTTTTTTTTAGTTTCTGACAGTGCTCGCATAGGAACCGCCTGGAGAATGGCTTTCCAGATTAATTTGTTGTGATTGGGAGTACATGCAATTCGTGTTCCAATTGCAGAGGACCGTGACAAGATTGTGCCAGTGCCAATCCACCCCTCGAAATTTCTCTCCCCTATATCTCCACAACCACGCAGTACTCTTTTGATTGGAGAGTGTGTAATCGCTTATCAGGGTCACCACGGAAGGCCATTTAAAGTGCACGAATTCTCTGTGTGTGGATAAATCGAAGTGATAGGATTTTAGAGTTGAGGTGCTGTCCAAGAGCATGATTTCCCCAATTGGATAGCGTTTCGCTGCTTGAACGCATCGCCCGAAACTGGCTCCCAAGGCATGCAATCATCATGGACCCTGCTTAAGTGTTCGCAGAGAACAATACCTGCTAGGTAGGTACATGCTGCACGCGCATGTTGCTGCCACTACGTCTGCCAATACAATGCCGTCCTCTGGGCTTAGTGTGCAGTAGATAAAACCTCCTAGGTTTCCGCCAGTTATTCCTGGTTGGTCAAGTGGTGATGTGGGTACTAAAGTATGTGCCTGTTGGACGAATAAAGAGGACCGGCGTACGTGCCTTGCCTCCTGGGGGCGATGGATTGATGGAGGTTTTGTGGGGATGCCCGGTCGAATGAATGATCAAATGGTGAATGCCCCGGGGGGGGGAACTTTCGAGTGAAAAGAGAGCGCTGCTCATCCGCGCTGCATGAACCATGATCCTTCACCGCACAGAAATGAAAGCGTGGCGGTGCGCGGCAATCAATTTCTCTTGGTTGCGACGCATGGCTTTGTCGCCGTGATGGCATGTTCTATGGGCTGTAGTGGTGATCCCGACTATTTGCGGCGGAGTGCATTTCGCCTGCTTCCCGATATGGCGGAGTTGGGCGGCCTAGCTCCAACTGTCTGACGGATTTCCCGTTCGTTTTCTTCGGGGAGGTGGTCACCCTTCCTCACGACACCTCGACATCCTGCCTGCTGTAGAGTAACTGCCACTTTACCACCACCACCACCATCAGTCTCTTCCACTGCCTCTCCCAACCGTACCTCACACATACAGCGAGCGAGTGGAGTGGCTGCTGCGACCAGAGTTGCTTCAGTTCGTCTCCTCTCCGAGTTCCCCCCTTCTTCCTTCCTTCCCTTCTCTTTCCTTTCCTTCTCCCTCGCCCTAGCCTCGCTCTCTTGCTCGCCATCCGCCGCGTCGCACAAGAAGTCTCGCTTCCTCCATTCTCTCTCAAACAAAACCCTGCGATAGCCCATCACAAGCCCGATAGATAGCTCTCTCTCTCTGTTTCTCTCTCTTCTGCTGCATACAACCTTGGGCTCGGCTCCACTAGCTACCGGTATGTTCCTGCCACACTCGCGTTTAGTTTTGGTGTTTATAAGGGACATGGGTGCTCTCTGAACTCCTTTAATGAGAGGACACGGCCCGAATTCAACCGGCCTCCCCCAAACCACTCTCCGTCGTATTTCCTTCTTTATCTTTGCGCATACTTTTTTCATCTTTCATCCTTACTAACGTCCTTGTGCCTTTCAACAGACGCAGAACCCTCTTTTGCTCTTACCTTCGCCACCCTTCCATCGGACAAACAAGAATATTCGTTGTCGAGCTTCCTCTTCACTCAATATCATAGCAACGATTCAGCGGTGACTTTGAGGGGCAACGAGCGAAGCTTCGTTCTTTGAACTTATCCGCTTCGTTGCTTGTTCCGAGTACGTTTCGATGGCGTCCTCATCATCGAACGTGGTGGGCGTGCACTATCGCGTAGGGAAGAAGATTGGAGAGGGATCTTTTGGTGTTATCTTCGAGGGAACAAATCTGTTGAACAGCCAACAGGTTGCCATTAAATTTGTATGTTCTATTTCATTGTCCATATTTTTCACGTCGCGCATTCCCCTAGCTAACCTTTTTGTGTCCATAGGAGCCAAGAAAAAGTGATGCGCCTCAACTAAGGGACGAGTATAGGACATACAAGATTCTCGTTGGATGCCGTTAGTTATACTCCTATCGATATTCTTGAGCCCAATGCCCTTTGCTTACACGTCGATTCAGCCGGTATTCCTAATGTATACTACTTCGGTCAGGAGGGATTGCACAACATACTGGTTATAGATCTGTTGGGACCCAGTTTGGAGGATTTATTCGACCATTGCAACAGAAGATTTTCGATCAAAACTGTTGTAATGGTAGCCAAACAGATGGTAAGTCAAACGGATGGACAATGCATGGGTGTGGTTACTTAACGGTGTTTCAGTTGTCACGAGTACAAACCATCCACGAAAAGAACCTCATCTATCGCGATATCAAGCCGGACAATTTCCTGATCGGACGACCAGGGTCGAAGGCTGCCAATGTAATTCACGTTGTCGATTTCGGTATGGCCAAGCAGTATCGGGACCCCAAGACAAAGCAGCACATTCCTTACAGAGAACGAAAAAGTTTGTCGGGAACTGCTCGTTACATGAGTATCAACACCCATCTTGGACGCGAGCAGTCTCGAAGAGACGATCTAGAGGCATTGGGCCATGTGTTTATGTACTTTCTACGAGGTGGTCTTCCCTGGCAAGGGCTCAAGGCTGCAACCAACAAGCAGAAGTACGAGAAAATTGGAGAGAAGAAGCAGACTACTGCTATCAAGGAGTTATGCGAGGGATTCCCTGGTATGTTACCACCTATCCATAGCCTTGAATTTTCGTTGTTGACATTATTCTTGCAGATGAATTTAACCAATACTTGAGCTATGTCCGCAACCTTGGTTTTGAGGATACACCTGACTACGACTTCCTCCGTGACCTGTTTACTCAGGCCTTGAAGAATAGTGGTGAAGTGGAAGACGGAGAGTACGATTGGATGAAACTTAACAACGGAAAGGGTTGGGAAGCCATCTCCAAACACTCAAACCATTACCATCACGGACAGAACCCAAACCACGCCACGACAGCTGGTGAACTGCGACATGTCCCTCCTGCACAGGTTCGCCAAGCAAACTCAGGTATCCCGTCCGGTCGTTTAAACGCCCCGCAACCCCCGCCACCGTCGCCAGGAAAAGCGATGGGGATGAAGCGCGGCGACGGGCGAAGCGCTCCAAACGCTCCCCCAACGAAACGACCGAGCGCACCGGCGGGGGGCCTACAACAACCGGGTCTAGCCACTCCCACGGCGAGCACCCAAGCCCAGTTCCAAGCATCGGCAACCAACCTGCCTCCCACAACGAGGGGGCAGTCGCCGCAGGTATTGAACCACCAAGCCAACCAGAGCCGGGGAAACCCGGACGATAATTTACACAAAAAGACGGCGTGGCAGAAGATTCAGGCAGTGTTCTGTTGTGGTAAGTAATTGAATGTGTCTATCCGAGAGAAGGCTAATGCAGAGACAGGTTGATTTATACTTAATATGCTGAGAGTAATTCTCAAATCACCGATTCTCGATTCCCGATGTTTCTTTGTCACCTGTTTAATATTACCCTCCGTTTTCGATCATTGCTTTTCGCGCGATTCATTCTCGACTCTCCTTTACACAAACGTTGACGACGATACGAATCAGAAAACCGCTTTGGCGTGTGGGACGGCGGAAAAAGAGGTTGGCCTTGGTCCGCTTGTGCTTTTTTTTTCTTCAAAGTTTTAGATGGCGATGATCTGTTACGGGAATGGATTACATCAATTGACGGGTTTGTTGCTAAATTAGTTTCCGCTGTTTGTTTGGCATAGCGTGATTTATATCCGGAAAGAGGTTCTTTTTGTGTGCTTTTCTCTTTTTGCGAAGGAATCAAAGGGGTTTTCTTTTTATGTGGCTTGGTTCGGTGTGCTCGTGGCCAATACCTAGGTTCTCGATTAATTATCAGGACGTGCGAAGTCCGGATAAAGATGGGAGGATTCGAGGGTTCTTCAGCTGTGTTTATTCATTACCCATTCTGTTGTGTGTTTTCTGTGTTCCTTTCTCGTCTGTCGTGTGCATCTTTGTATGGGGCCATGGGGCCGTGGGGCATCATCAGCAGTTTTAAAGGACATCTCCATAGCTTGGTTGTCATTGCATGAGAGTCTTGCTTATTTCCGGGCCTGACTTTGTGTGTGTTTCTCTCTGTTGCATATTTTTTCCTTGTGGGGTGAGTGAGGTGTGGGAGGCGCGTAGGATGTGAGAGGGTAGGAGGAAGGGAGTGAGGTATTGTGAGGTTGGAGGGGAGGTGAGAGATGAGAGATGAGAGAGCGAGAGTGGTTCCTGTTCATTGTTTCATTTCTTGCGAATAATGTCTATAGCATGGGAAAGCGCAAACTGATGCGGTTCTCCTCCCCATCTTTGCTTTTGAAATCTACTCTAGAATGCATGGAAATCATAGGCGAACTCGGAATCGAAATACGGGTTCAAGCTGCAGGTATTAATATGACAGGCTTCTTTCTTCATTCCGGCAAATCTACTGCTGCAGAAGCTAAATATATATACCCCACCGCACCACCACCCCCTCCGGATCCCCGCTTGCTTTCCCCGCTGCCGCAGGCTGTGGAGAGAAACAGCTTTAAGCCCAGGTGGTGGTGGTTGGTGGCCAGTATCCCTCCATCACCACCACCACATACCTCAAAAACACAATGGTATACGACCTCAAAAACCGTAACGTCCTCGTAACCGGTGGAAGCCGTGGTCTCGGCGCTTTAACAGCAGAGCGATTCGCAGAGGAGGGTGCAAACGTGGTCATCAATTATGCCTCCTCCGCCAGCGCCGCAGAGGAGCTCGCAGAGAAGCTCAAGGTTACATACGGCGTCCAAGCGGCCGCAATCCAAGCGTTTCCCTCCCCCCCATTCCCCCCTCCCCCCCCCACTCACAGCGACGTAGGCGAAGAATCCGAATGCCACCGTCTCATCTCCGACACAATCGAAGTCTTGGGAGGACTCGACATCATCATCTCAAACGCAGGATGGACGCGTATAGCAGCATTCTCAAACCTCACCTCCCTCACCGGTGACGAATGGGATAAATGTTGGGCCGTCAACACCAAGGCCACCCTCTTCCTGTTACAATCTGCATTACCAACATTCACGGCGAATCCGGAGGGTGGAGTGGTACTCATTACTTCCTCAGCTGCGGCGACAAATGCTACCGGATCCTCAATGGCGTATAGTGTTTCGAAAGCTGCGGGATTGCATCTGATGAAATGTCTTGCGGCGACACAGGGCCCAAAGGTTAGAGTTAATGCTGTGCAGCCCGGATTGTTGCTTACGGAGTGGGGGAGGACGTTTGGGGAGGCGAAGGTTGAGGCTGCTACGAAAAAGACGAAGTTGGGGAGGTTGGGGGGGTTGGATGATACGGCTGAGGCTTTCGTGTACTTGGCGAAGGCGGATACGGTTACCGGGGCGAGCTTGAAGATTGGTGAGTTTTCTTTTCTAGGGGGGATGGGAGAATGCTGATGCGTGTGAGGGGGGGTAGATGGAGGCGCGTTTGAAAATTAGAATTGGTCTGGGTGAAGGAAAGATGATGCAAGGAGATAGAGAACTTGTATGTAGATACTTGCGGGACAATGGCAAGCCGTGAGTTATGATGGGAGCAGGAGCGTTGGTGCGGTGCGAAGGTCTATGGCTCGGGTGATCGTATGTGAACAGCAGTAGACGACAACCTAATAATGTGGATAGCGATTCAATCACTGCTTCAGTATCGAGCTTCAGGACAATATTAACCAGCTTGGAAAACTCGGAGCACAAAAAGAGACCCCGACGAGTGTGAGCGTTGAAATTGAGAGAGTTTGGGCTGGTTTGATTGGTTGGTTTTGTGGAACGGGTGCTGTCATTTTGTATCTCAACTGTAGACAACTGCCATAGAGTAATGAAGTGAAGCTCTATGCATTGCAGACAAAAGTTGACCGCTCGAAATCGCTAGCAAAGCGTTAATTCCCACATATAAACTCGCAATAAATCCCAAAAGCAATGCAAACAAAACAAACCCCACAGACGGAAACCCCAAACCGCAGCAATCATCCCACATTAATATACACCCCCCCCCCCCCCATCTAGTCTACACGTCCATCTCGACATCTCCATCTCCACCTTCTGCTTCAACCGTCCGCGCCGCAACCTCTTCCTTGATCTGCGCCAGCATTCCTGTAAACCAGTTCTGAAGATCCGCTTTGGTGATATGCCTCCTCAACCCTCTATTCTCCTCGTAAAGATCAATTGCCAATGCCTCAAGTAGACGCTCATCTGCCTCGGGGAAACGGATCCTGATCTCCCCTGGGTCCTCCGAGAAGAGCGTCTCTTCTGGACTCTGGGGTTTGAAGGGAGAGCCTTGTGTGAAGAGACCGTTCTGGTAGCAGAGCAAAATGGTGGTGTACACGCTTGTTTTCCGGGCTAGATCGGTGACATCCTCGTCCGTGCGGTTGCGAGTGGACACGATTTGAGTCCAACTGTTTCCTGTTAGAATACGTAGTCAAAAGTTAGAGAAGGCGAGAACATACTCGTCCCTCAAGAAGCATCGTCTCCAAATTGTCTTCTCCGCGTTTTCAATTTCAGCTCTTGGCAATCCGGCAAGTCCGATCACCCTCAATGCCCAATAGAACGATTCACCATCCATAAGCTCGCCCTCGCTCGGCTCCATGAGTGTCAACAGCTCCACCAAATCTTCCGTCGCCAACGCCCTGCCCGAAACAAGTTGCCTAAACGATGTCCGGAACAGATCCCTAAGCGCAGGTAACTTTTTAAGCTTCCTTGCATACTCATCAGTGGCCAGTTGCACGGCAGCATCAACGTCAATGGCATTGTGTGTGATGTGCTTCACAACCGAATGCAGTCGCTGCTGGATCTTGACAATCTCGAGTCTGATGTCGTAGGCTTCTATTTCTTCAGCCACATCTATCTCTGATGCGCTCGCATTCTCTAGGGCGGCCAACTTTGCGAGTTTTCCAATGGAGAGCTCGATCCGTTGGTTTAATAGCACACCTTCCGATTTTGTGGCAATGCTAAAGAGTGTGTTTGCCGCAGTGCTGTAGTCTCCGAGACTCACGTCGTGGATCCAGGATAGCTTTGCATACTTGGGATTTCCTCGTAGGAATGGCGTTAGGTACTGTTCGCGCCAGCTTTCAAATCCATTGAGAAGAGTTTGCAGTTTCCCGTTCTCGACTAGGTATTCGTACATTTCGATGGCGAAAGGCTCTCCGAAACGTTCAAAATAACCTTCTAACCTCTTACCGACCTCCGCCTTCTTCTCTTTCAACTCATTGACAGTCTCGGAGTTCTGCTGCGCCGGTGTACTCTCAATTAGGGACACTTCAGTCTTTAACAGTTCTTCGGAACAGATCTCGACAAGGGTCCGATAGTCCTGGTAATCCTCGGCAATCCCATAAGCATGCTCGATAAGCCCGTATTTCACCAAAGGCTTGATCCATCCGCCGCGTGAATGAACATAGCGTTCTCGAACATTACGGCCTTCTTGTGGTATGTCATCTCCAGCCACTGTCTGTTGGTCACACCAATCTGCACGCTCTTCGAATGACCTGCAACATATTTCGGCAAGATGTACAAGTTGGAGACCAAGCTTTGTAACAACGTCCTGTCGCTTTGGATCTTCGGTCGGTCCCCAGAGGGCCTTTATGGCAGCTTCACTAAGATCGCGTTGATTTGACAAAGCTTCGAGAAGGAGAGCATCACTGGTCCATGGGGCTAGGTATCCATCTGACTTTTCCAAGAGGCCGTTCTTATCAATGCCATGTTCGCCAGAAAGCTCATAGAGCTTCGCACAGTTGACTCGGAATTGCCAGGCTCTCTCAAGTGCACCAATGATAATGTCGTTGGCCTCGGAATCAGAAACCGCAAGAATTAACTGATTTTTCTTCCCTTTATCTGGCATCGAGGCAAGGCTCTTTTTGACATGGCGAAGCAGTTTACCAATATGCACCACATCGCGCTGGAACCATGTTCGGACTGGATCGTTGCCGGTAACATCAGTGTCTTCTGTAGGGACATAATGACTTATAACGGCTCCGAGCACCCCATCTCCATTTTCCGGGTCTTCTCGTAGATGTTCATTTCGCATATCCCAAACGGCCCGGGCGGCTTCACACTTTTCAGCATCTTGGAGTAGTCTCCAGAGCACTTGCTTGGAAACGCGGCCGAATGCCCCAGTTCTAAGGTGTTGAACGAGTGCACGGAGATGTTGGGAACGCAGTTCAAGGTGGCTACCAAGGGATGGAAGCATTGAAGGAAGATATGGAGACTTGGAGCCGAGTATTTCCTGGCTTATTTCCAGAGCCGCTTCCTCTAGATCCTCAAGGGCGAATTTCACTTCCAATCGCCCGTGGAAATTGAGGGGATTCTACCAAGTTATATTAGTCATTGTTTCTAACGTTGTAAAGAGTGCTCACATCGCTTTTAGTCCCATAAAAGACAGCCTGTTCCAGTTTACTTTTCACGGTAACAGGCGCAGTGATAGTCTTCGCCCCTGCACCAAAGTCGAAAGCCTCCACCCTTAAAATTCCAGCACCCTTTGCAATTAGGATAACTCCAGGATTTTTGATCCGTTTGATATGTCCCTGGTCTGATGAGAAAGAACCCATGGCTTCGGCGCCCACGATGTCTATATCCACACTCTCCGAACCGCTTCCAACGATCTCTATCCCAAGTTCTCCCCGGAAATCCACGACGTCCTCAAATGGTTCCTGTTGTTGCTGATCATCATCATAATCCATCTCTGAAGGATCCCGTCTTATTTTGGAGACTACAACAACGGCCCTAGGAAAGACCACGAACGCTGTCTTTCTTGGTAATGGAAAGTACAGCCGCGGCGGAGTTTCGGTTCCCCAACCATCCGTATAAGACTTAATGATGTGAATGTCGCCCACACTGGCTGTTCCGCCAGCCATTAATTCAAGGGAAACGAGAGCATATGTCGCCTTGGAGTTCGGAGAGGAGATTGCCGTTAGTACTAGAAACTGTACAGTGTCTTCTTGGCCCGGTTCTGTGCTCGCGCTGTAACCGGTAACTTGTAGGTCGACCACCTGGAAATTATCTTTGTTCTTTCCCTGCAGAGCTCTTTGACCAGAAAATGCGGTTAAAATTTCATCTCGCAAATCCACGTCCGTTGTGTTGGCATAGCCTCCAGCTCGGTTTACGTGCCAACGGGAGAAGTTTCCACGAGCCGTTCCAACGAAAACCTCCCGTTCACCCATCCGGAGAACTTTGCCTGCGCGAACAGCCACAATGTCTCTGCGATTGCTACCCGCCCTTAAGGCACCAAGAAGCCCACCAAACCCACTCGAGCCCCTCATGATGGTAACTGTCACACCAGGCCGTCCCGCAGTGTCCCTCAACGCCAAATGAGCAAGTCTTCCAGAGCTAGTGGAAATGACAAATCCCGCCGGTTCCGCGCAGCATATAGAAGTGATAGTCTCGCCAGACATTGTCGGGACCTTGCCCTCCACACCGCGCTTCTTCGCAAACAGACCTTCAGATACTGCACTGCTGACAGCATCCCAGTACGCTATTCGGCCCGTCATCGGCATAACTACAACAAGCCCGGGTTCCGGGCTGTTGGCGGATGGACACACAAGCGATCCGAGAGGGAATGGTGATTGTTCCGACGAGCCCTCGCGCGGTAGGGGGAACGAAAATGTGAGTGGTAAGATATGAGGCACCGCGTATTCCCACACATAGGCTGCATTGTGAGATAGAAGAAGGGCATAGCGATGATTAGAATCGGCGTAAGCTGTAACGGGTGTGCCGTTTTCTGTACCTGCAAGTCAGGCAACCTGAAGAAGTGCTGAGGAACAGGGGACCATACTGGAGCATGAGCTGAATATCGACGGCAATCCAGGTAGCTTGGAGACACGATACTTGTCGTTCTTAGTCTATACGACGTCAGCAAGAAGCTTCATAGAATGTGTCTTCATGGCGCACTAAGTCTGTTGATCCCCCCTCTTGCTCCTTCCCGCTTACGGCGACAGCTGATCTGCGTATTATCGACTGGTCTCCACTCGCGTTCGTTGCACCCTCTGAATCCTGCCTTTGCGAAGCACCGATGGACGACTCTTCTCTGGTGCTGTCGACCGACATGCCACTGTTAGATCTTTCATGGCGCAGTTGTACCCGAGATGTAGGACGTGAGGGCCGGCCCCGCCGACGAGCGGCCGGATTTAGTAGAGCGTCGCCAGTCTGTGGTTGAGGTGAAAACATGGCGGCTCTTCTGTGAATGTGGTTGTGTGGTGATTTTGGTGATGTTTTTAGGCGTGTTTTGGGTTTCGCGCCTGCCAAGTCACACGTGACTTTAACTGGTCGTAGCGCGCCACATACACCATCACTCGAAAACAACCGCAAACAACAATTCGAAGAGAGAAGTCGTGAAGAAGTAGCTTGGTACTTGGAGGATTCCATATTCCGAATTCCCAGACTCTGTCCTCTACTAATATCGATTTCATTAGGTTTTCGGATGCAATGCGTGGTTAGCTCGGACTACTGAAGCTACCTTTCACGCGCGCATATCAACGGGCTTTCGAAGGGAGCTTCAAACAGAGCTTTATCAATATTGGAACGCTTCACCATCGGAGATGGTTATGAATGGCTCTATGCGCATATGAAAGAAATAATGGCGGTATGCTTGAGTATTACAGAAAGCGCAGACACTCTTTCTGCGGAGACCCGACTGCATGGTTGAGGTTGCTTGTGACCGATTTTGACAGCCTTTTCTCTCCTCATCCATCCTTCATTCAACACCCCACCACCACTACTACCTCCACGCTCGATTCTCCGCATCTTGCTCTTTCTCCGATAGCGATCCTCCGATCCTGATCATCCCACCTGTTTGGCCTGGAGGAAGCGACCTCTGACCTCACCACATCCCGACGTCTGCTAAGAGCAAAGCCTTCGGGGCTTTGTGTATGGCAGCAAACAACATGAGTGTAATCATGGGTATGTTTGGCGCCTCCCGTTAATTCGGTTTCCATCGAGATCGCATCTCTGGCCATCGAACGCAGTAGAAGTTTGGAAGGCCCAGAGCTGATGTGTTTCGCCTCGCAACCTCCAGCAACCGCTGGTTACGACCACACAATCAGGTACACAGCTCCTTCCTAACCGCCTTGCACTTACAGCTATGCTAATGCGCGCACACTAAATCCAGATTTTGGGAGGCGCTCTCCGGCATCTGCTCGCGCACAATTCAACATACCGATTCCCAAGTCAATCGGCTTTGCATTTCCCCAGACAAACGGTTTCTTGCTGCCGCGGGACACACAACAGTTCGCCTCTATGATATCAAATCATCGAACCCCAACCCAATTCTACAATTCGAGGGACACACCAATAATGTAACTGGGGTGGGCTTTCACTGCGAGGGAAAGTGGATGGTGACCTCATCGGAGGATGGGACCGTAAAGATATGGGATACAAGGTCGGGTGCAGTACAACGGGATTATGCGCATGGGTCGCCGGTGAATGATGTCGTTATCCACCCGAATCAGGGGGAGTTGATATCCTGCGATCAGGCGGGTAATGTGAGAATATGGGATTTGGGCGAGAATAAGTGCACCCACCAGTTGATCCCAGAAGACGACGTTCCTGTACGGAGCGTTACTGTAGCTACAGACGGCAGTATGCTAGTGGCAGGAAACAACCTGGTTCGTAAATCACCTGCGCACACATTCGTTCAAAATGATGGGCTGACAAATCCAAAGGGTAACTGCTACGTTTGGCGAATGATTCAGAATCGAGACGTCACCCAACTTATGCCAGTCACAAAGTTCCAAGCGCATACAAAATATATCACACGAGTGCTCCTTTCGCCCGATGTACGGCATCTAGCAACTTGTTCTGCAGACCACACCGCAAAGATATGGGCGGTGGATGAAAAGAAGTTTTCCCTAGAAACTACTCTTAACGGACATCAGCGGTGGGTATGGGACTGTGCATTTAGTGCAGATAGTGCATACCTAGTTACAGCTTGTTCGGACCATTATGCCAGACTGTGGGAGCTGAGCAGGTATGTTTTTCCCGAGCGTTCGGCAATATAATCATAGCTAATTGAGGAATAGTCAGCAGACCATTCGACAGTACAATGGACACCATCGTGGGGCTGTATGTGTTGCATTGAACGATTATAGTGAGCGGTGATTGCATTTGGAGGACTGATTGATTGCTGTGTCTGCCGGGCTATGTATTACGATGCTACATGCCCTTTGCTACGATAAGATTTATGAACTTTGAGGCATTCCGTGAAAAGACACGGTCTGGTGTAATACTGGCGAATTGGGCGAAGAATGATTTGTATTCTATAACTCCTGATGTACTGTGGTTACTGACTGACTCCTTGAATGGCGGGCTATTCTAAAGAATGTTTGGTGCGCCGGTGGTGCCGCGTGTAATGGAGTTCCGAAGCTGGGATCAAAACTCGCTAGCCAGTGATTTCATTTCTGGTCACTCGAAACTGGAGTCAACAGACCTCTGACCTTCGATCCATCTTCTACCTATCGCCGCCATTTCCTCCCACTCTCTTCGTTACTTCTTTTTCTTTAGCCAAATCATAACTTTATTTGCTTACGAACTCAAGCTTTGGGGGGTCGTTGTTTTTGTTTTGTCCAACTAATTTCGCTCCATTTCCATCTCATCAGCATCCCGACATTACAACTCTCATGGCCCCTCTCGTTCCCCAACGGCGGCGACAGCCATCCCAAGCAAATGGCAGCAGGGTCACTAGAAGCAGACGCCAATTCCTGGTGTATCAGGCCAATGATGACGAGCAAGACCCAGAAGCCAAATCTCCAGCCGGTATGGTCTTCAGAGGGACAACGACATCAAGCTGACATCTACCAGGTGACAATCCTTTCCTCGATGATAATGATGAGGGAATGAATCCGTTTTCGGACGTCCAAGACGACTCAGCTACAGCTGTCGTTGAAAAGGCTCGTTCAAAGGCTAGAACCAAGGCCAAATCTCGCATTACTCAAGACCAGACTGGTCTTCCTAAGCATTCCAGCGGGAGAAGTATCCTGGCGTCAAAGTCAACGAACCAACAACTACGTCAGCCCGTTCCTGCCTCCAAGTTCGAGGTAGTCATCCCGGTCAAGCGTCCACTCCCTCCACCCCCTCCCGCAAAACGTACAAGATTGTCTAGTCCCACTGGTTCAATGGCTCCTCCTCCTCCTGGTACCCCAAAGACGGTTGATCGGGATATGTCGAAGGTGCTCAAGAGACCTCAGAAGAATAAATTCCGACATGCTAAAACTGATGATGTGCCTGCTGGACTCAGCCTAGAGGTAGTACCCATGGGAGACGTGGATACCATTATTGATCCTAGAAAGAGTCCAATTATAACACTAGATTCGCCGCCTCCGTCTCCTGCCAAGGCATGGCTCAAGGGAAAGGCTTCTGGCGTTGTCTCTGGAGCTAGGAAGGTAGCTGATAGACTTTTGAAGACCGGAGGCCACAGTAAAGGATACCAGCCTATCGATGAGGAGCCGTCGGAGGGCAAGCCCCTGAGAAAGGAAAGACGCATTTCTTCTTCCAAACTTATTAGTACTAAAAAGAAGCTACCACACGATTCCTCTGGCCACTTCCACAGGCTTGAAGAAGTGGACTCATTTGGAGAGCTGGTAGGTGATGTCTCGGCGAGCTCTAACAGTTCCAACAGCTTTCTATTAGGTAAACAAGAGGATGAGCTCTCCCTCCCAAACGGAAAGTATATCGTCAATTATACTGATAGTGACACCGTCGTCTCGCGTCATGAGGACAAGAAAGAAACGGTAGAGCTCATGTCGGACAGTCCTCTTGCTCAATTTACGCCAATGCTTGGATGGAAGAATAAGAGGAAGAAGGGGCTCCGTTTTTTCAAAGAGAAATCGCCTCCAGAAGAAGATAGTGATGCAACCATGTCCTCAGCCAACGAAATACCCGGTAAAAGCAGCTTGTCAACTTTGAAGGAAATTGGGGAGATGTCCGAGGGCGAACTCAGCAACTCCAATCACCCCGTTATTCAACCTGCTCTAGCTAAGGACAAGAATCCCCACCCGACTACAAAGAAGGTAGTTAAAAAGATGGGAAGGGCCGGGGTTGAAAAGGTTTATGGAAAAAGGAATTCGAAAGCGTCTGACATGGCTGCTAGGGATAGGAGAGGTTGGATTCCAATTGAGCCAGGAATGAATGGACACAAGGAAGTGGTGGCTATAGATGACTGATGACTGAGGTTACATTTAGCACTGATGGTTGGACTCACACTGACACGCACAGTGCATGATTCTTATATGGGCTGGTTCTTGCAATTTTTGCGATTTGTTGCGGTTTTTCTTGCATGACGGACTTTGAGGGGTTGAGGGCTGAAAAAATTATTGCTATTATACTACTTGGTCCTGAAGCTATGAGAGATTACAAAGAACCTAATCGTCCGTGATAGCGCCTTCAACAAGGCTTGTGAGTGAGCCGCGGTGACTCCCGCGAAACCCAGCTCAGCGCCTATCAAATTTCATCATAGACTCGAGCCCAGCAACAAGGCGATCAATGCTTTGCGACCACAAACCTGCTCTCTGTCACAGCTCGTGAGCAACGGGGGCGAGAGGAGTGTCTATTATGCTGTGTCGTTGTGTGGTATTGATGTTTCCAAGACACGAAAAGCGAGAAGCTTTGGTATGATTAATCAAGTCGAAGGGGAGGAGAAGAACGGCAGATATATGCCACGGGAATTTAACGGTTCCGGAAGAATGCATTCGAACGGGGCGGGCCCTTACAGATTGTAGAACCGGATGGCTGCAGGTACCGAACACCCAACCAACCCATGCGAGTACCACTTATTCGAATTAGCGTCTACAAATCCAACGAAATCTTCCCTAACGGATCTTCTTCTTCCTCTTGCTCTTCCCTCTGCTGCTCTTCAACATCTATAAACGTCAAATGCGGGCCATAAGAAATCAACAGTTCCTGCCCAGCCTCAATGTCTTTCAACGCGGTGTACACCACAACTTGAGCATCCAGATTGCGTTTCCAGCCTACATTCTGCCGTCGTGAGGAATGGTTGAACATGCTCCCGAGTCCTAACACGATTGCCTGGTGGAGCTCGGTTTTTCCATTGCCGACGCGGACAGGCCAGTTGCTGGTTGTGGGGGCGGGGACAAAATGTTAGGAGGTGCAATTGGTGGATGAATGCAATGGGTGAGTGTAATACTAGCTGTAGTGGAGGAGGTCTGTATGCTGGATATGCGTGTTGAACTCGTTCACGCCGAGGAGAATCACCGGGGCTGTGTCGATCACGGTCCCGGCGGGGATGAGACGCGTCGCGAAGATGCCGCGGCCTAGGAGGGAGGGGTTAATATGGATATGCGAGATGCGGGGTAGTAGTAGTAGTTGCAATAGTAAGGTAGAAAAAAATAATACCTTTGGGTGTGTCCAGGACTAGTTCGAGCCCGTTGATTTGCTGCAGCTGAACCATGCCGACAAGGCTGCAGTGGGACGGGGAGAAGACGCGGAGTCGGCAATTGAGTTTGTGTTGCTGTGTGCAGTTCGTGGTGTTTGCATGAAATCGAGTTTCAGTCACTTCAACTGCACGGAAGGCTGCACTGCAGTTGCGCAGGGATCCTAAGATCGATATGGTTGATGGATGGATGATGGCGGGGTAGGGGTCCCCGGTACCTGAGAGCGGCTCTACTATCCATGACGACGCTCACGACAACAGCAACGACAATCGATCACGCCTACTGAGCAGAGTTGCTCTAGATTCCCCTCCAGGAGCTCAACCAGAAAGGTAGCAGGAAGGCCCCTCCCACAGACACACACAATGCCACGAGAGCGAGCTGTATCCGAGGTGAAGGAACCTCACCTAATCTCCCTCAAGGTGCTGAGGTCAGTCAACGCACTGTGCACGTTCCAATCCCTTCCATCTAGCTGACGCTGTCGGGCCATCATAGACTCTCTAGACCATCACTCTCGGAGCAACACCCCATTACCGTTGACACTCTTTCCCATCGGACGCCCGAGCTCAAAGACGCATCCCAGCACTCCCATGCATATCCCTCCCACCCGCTCGAGAATCCCTTCACGTTAACACCTCTGGTGAGAGAGTGCGCGTGTGCTCGAGTCAACGAGGGTTGAAAAGGCTAACTGGTGTCCCCCCGCGACATTCTCTCCAGCTCACACTCCCTCCGGCATTTACTTCAGTGTTTATCGGCGAGACCTTCAGCTGTTGCTTATCGGCAAACAACGAGGCAAAGTCAAATGTTACTCATGTCAAGATTACAGCACAGATGCAGACCCCGTCGCAAACGCTGCAGCTGAATCTGGCCGCCGCAACAGACGATGGTGATATCGGTACGGACTTGGACCCTGGTGATTCGCTCCAGAAAATCGTCACGTACGACTTGAAGGAGGAGGGAAATCATGTCCTTGCGGTGATGGTGACATATACCGATCCGAGGAAGTCTCCACCACAGGACGAAGATGCACCAGATACCCGTGTGAGAACGTTTAAGAAGTTGTATCAGTTCGTTGCGCAGCAGTGTATTATGGTTAGGACGAAGGCGGGTTCTCTGCCAGGCGGGAAAGCAATTCTGGAGGCACAGCTGGAGAACTTGGGAGAGACTCCGGTGGCGCTGCATAGAGTGAGTATGAAGACAAAGTGGAAATGGACTTCTCTCAACTGGGATATGGAGGATCACCGAAGCGCTGCTACAGCTTCCAAAGGCGTTATTCCACTTCTGAGAAGCAGGGATGTGATGCAGGTTGCCTTTTTGCTGGGGCCGGATGATGGCGGTGGTGCTGCTGCTGATGCTGGTAAGGGAAGGAAGATGGATGCGGCAGCGGCGGCCGGGGAGAAAAGACCCGAAGAACAGAATGCAGATATAGAGAAGGATGTTATTGGTCAATTGAGTATCGAATGGAGGACATCTTGCGGCGATCGAGGCTTCTTGCGAACTGGGAAGTTGGTTCTCCAACCTCCGGTTTAGGGTAGAATATGACAACCTCGGGTTTCTTTTGTGTCGAAACATGGATTTTGTACTACCGTGAAGGCTTTTTGCTGTGTCTCTGTTGGCGCCTACCTACTTGTTTCATGATATCAAAGGAGAGCCGTGTGGACTTTTTCAATTCCTACAGTACAAAGTGACACAATAAAAAGGCAGAATTCTGGAAGAAATTGGAGTGTGTGTTTTGTGTGGATAGTTACCAAGGTTCAAGAAATCGGATGCATGGGGTCTCACGGGCCCGGACGAGGCTATGGTGGTTCTCCCAAAATAGTATCGCACTTCCATGTCACAATTGACGGACATACAAACGGCGATGTCTCCTTTAACGTGCGTGCAGCGGCTCTTGGATCCAACGATTAGCAGGAGGTGAGAATATATTTGTAGGTGGGTATACAGCCCTTCCTATGTAACGGTACTGAGACCGGACTTTTCATATGACAGTTTACTTACCTGGGATATGGTGATTGATGCAGCAGCCACCTTCACGATCTCGCTTGATGGGCGCGCATATGTTTCACCACAGAGTGAACTTACCAGTATCTGTTTCTCCCCTGTCTCCTGTCTCTCGTAAAGGAGATATCTAGAAATGATAGTCTACCTGTTCGCCCTGAGCTGGGGGTACATGTATTGCTTGCCTTCGATCCGGGAGATGCCGTGAACTGTGTTTCCAATCGTTGGGGGAAAATCAACTCACTTTATTTTGACACATGCAGACTACAAACATGCTTAATATGGGGTGGGTATGCTTTCTGTTGCCCCCCTTTTTTTCTGCTGCGTGCTCTCGGACGCTTGCCTGGTCAGTGGTGATGGACCCTGAAGAAGGGGAGGGACTCTAGTCTGGGAAAGTTCACCTGTCTACTTTTAGTAGCGTCAAAGTTGGATATTCTGTACTAGCGCAGGTTATACTGGAGAATTGCTTGGTTGCCGCAATTGCGCAAAGAAATCTCCCATGAGATGAGCGATTCATTTATTGCTATTACAAGTTTTTCATTATTACCGTTGTGGTTATGTTCGAACGTGGGGCTTGTCCTACTTAGGTGCGTGGGAGAGAAAGAGATAGAGAAGTAGTGGTTGTGGTTTGTTGGTGTTGTTGTGAGTGCTCAAAACCGGTAAAAACCCAAGCTCAATTCGATCTGGGGGCAGAGCCAGAGGAGATATCAAATCCTGTAGTTAGTATACGCACTACAACCTGCCGCAGCACCAGCACAGCAACATACTGGGGCGGTTTCCCCTGAACAGAAAGAAACTCGCATTTGCAGGAAGCAGGAGCAACACACAGCACGTTTCCCCAGAATCCCCAAAATCAGAAAAAGGGCCATTCCAACACAGCCAGTAAGATTCCAACCACCACCACCTCCACCACCACCAACGCGACTTTTGCTGGCTGCCCCAAGTCGCTACTTTCTCGACCTTCATCAAAAGTCGCGAGTTCCCTTCACACACCACATACACACACCACACCCCGCTACTAACCCGCCACCACGACCACCACGACCACCACGAGTACAACCTCCGACCAGTACCTCCCTCTACTATCGAATGTCGTGAACGAATCCTATTGTTTAACCTCGTTTTCTTTTTTATCTCATTGCAGCCAGACGGGTGTCGTCGGTACGAATTCCTATACGCTGGGCGAAACTTCCACTCCCCCGGACAACGCACGAATAGTGGAGGAAACAGTTTAGTTAGCCAGAAGAAACCTCTACACACGACACAGAAATTATAGCACACACGCACTTGGGGCCCACGAGAATTTCCCATAACAAGAACCACCACCACCACTATGTCTTCCGCCGGAAACCTCGACCCGCCTTTGGCCGATTACTTTTGGATCGCAGGAATTGATTCGATCTCGTACGGAGAACACCTCGCTCGGGGCGGAGCGGAATCGACGAGGAAGAGCTTTACAGACCAGCTTTTGGTTGCGATAGAGGCGGAAGAAGAGGCCCATGGTGGTTCGTCTTTACTGGTCCCTACGTCCACGAATGGAACTTCGCGACGAAGCAATGGTTCGTCGGATCGATTGTCTGGTGGTAGTGGCAGCGGTATACTACAGCCATTTCATCCGTCGTCCGAATCTCCACAACCTGCGGGGTTGGTGCGGAACAGCTCCAACTCGAGTAATTCGACAATTACGGAAGCAAATAGTGGCAGCAATAATAATAATGGGAGACCTGTTACTGTGAGAAGGGATTTTGACTTTGATAAAGCGTTGTTGAAGTTTGCAGCTGAACGGGACAGCTTTCTGGAAGATCTGTCGTTTAGTGCTGGAACGGTTGTTCCTAGTAAACCTTTGATGCATCCGAGAGCTCAGAAGGTCGTGAATGAAGAACCAAAGTTGGAGAAACAGAATTCGTTGAGAAGGAGGATATCGTTGAGGGATTTGACCTCAATGCGAAGATCTCCTTCTGCTGTTAATAGGGCTTGTAAGTTTCTACATTGCCCTCCCGCATCCCGATCGCAGTGTTAATGTTGTGAGATAGCATCGATACGGACGGCGAGGCGAATGTCGAATTACAATTCGGTGATACCGGTACCTCAACCGTTGAATATATCACCAAATATGCATCCGTTGAAGCGAAAGTTTGAGCCTGTATTATTGGACCGCTATCCTCCGAAACACTTAACCGAAGAAGCCAAGCGGCGAGGACCCTTCCCCGATTATGTGCCTATGTTTGCATTCCCGAATGATGTAAACATTGTTTCTGCAGACGAGAGACCGCGGTCAACGTGGCATGGATTCGTAAGTCCCTATACCTTCTTTACATTGTGAGGCAAAGTACCTGATATGCCGTGCTCCCAGACAATGACCGGGGGTGACAACGCGCGGTTACATGGTATTTGTGTGATAATATGGCTGCCATTGAATCCCAAAGCTGCGGAAGACCTGGAACGGAGATGCGAGGAATGGAGGAGAGACAACATGACAGAAGAGGAAAGGGAACTTGCGGCGAGCTTGGGCGAGAGGTAAGGACCCGGTGTTACGGTTTAAATGGGGGGTCTAGTGTCTCACTGTTATCGTTCAGGTTGGCTACGGAACGGGCAAAACTTTCGAAACTATTGGCCAGATTACCTGGTGTTGTTAATAATCACGAGAGGAGGGAGGAGTTAGACGAAGAGATCCTTGCAACCGAGGAGAAGATTGGCCTCATGGCAGATCTTTTGCGACCCGTTCGACATGGTGCGGCTGCAAAGATTGAGGGGTTAACGGATGGTGAGACTGGATTGTGGATTCCTAGAGCCTACGGTATTCTCGGGAAGGATGCTTCCTTGACTGGATTTTGGAAAGAATGGCTCAAGGCGATTGTGGTGCCAATGACTGGTGGTGCTATTCACCGGATTCCAGCCTCTTCGCCGAGGGTTGGTATTTGGCAACCTTTAGAAAAGTATGGGCATCCTATACCCGTTGCGGGTTGTCTTAGGAGTTATACTGACGATTGTAGATATGTTGTTAACCTCTGCGCGGAAGCACCATCACCTATATCGTCTAAAACGCAGGTTGAAGTGGGAGTGAGGGAGCTTCGCCTGTATGCCAGAAAGGAGGCGGCAAATGAGTTACCGGAATGCCGGAATACAGATCTGTACAGTTTGTTCAGGGCTCTTGATATTCAGAACATAGTGGCCCTATTCGAGTATGCACTCTCAGAGTCTCGAATTATTCTCTTGTCATCACATACTTCAATGTTGCAACTTGTATCCAGGGCACTAGTGAGCCTGATGTATCCACTGAATTGGCTGGGGATATATATACCTGTTCTCCCAGCTCGTTTGATCTCGGCCTTGGAGGTAAGACGTCCGAGTTTGCTTGCGGAATTATGACTGATTGAGTGTTACAGGCTCCCTGTCCGTACATTGTGGGCATAGAACGCCGGTATGAAAAGCTTGAGCTCCCCGAGGACGACTTCATTTGTGTCGATCTCGATTCCAATGTCATGTTCAAGTCAGATACCGAGCCAAACCCGCTCCCAAAGCAACAACGCCGGAAATTGATCTCGCTACTTCAGTTGGCGGCCCCTCACCACAATCGTTGCGGCGTTCCGATGGGACCTCCGCAATATGCCGTCGAAACCTTTCCCTACGATTCCTTCATGTCTGAATATCCCTCCGTCTTCGCCCAGAATCCCCCACCTAGCACACTGGCGAAATTAGTTAATCTGAACTCCACGGCATTTGGCGGCGCTGGTGGTTCGGATTTCGCCCCCAGGCCACCGGTTTTCAATGCGTTCCTACAAGCCAAAGTGGATAATTCCAGCAAGTACGACAGACCGGGTACTAGCGGTACTATCAGAGGTGGCTCTCCGCCTTCGCCGCACTCTCCGCAGTCATCGGTCTACCCTCCACCTCCCATACCTGCCGTACCAAGGAGTGATTCTGGGTTCACACTGACGGCTACGCTACGGGGCAAACGCTCGGGAAATTTTGATGCAGCATCCCGACGAAGTTCGTCCTTCGGCTTTGAAAGAACTCCGACTCTGAGGCGACCGAGTGTGCCGTTTGCTGGCCACTCGCCATCTCCCTCAACTTCTTCACTGGGTGGGTCCTCTGGCGATGGCCATTCGCTTTCTTACTCTGGTAGTTACGCTCCTTCGGTCTTTGCGCCTTCGACATTGGCCGCATCTACCATCATGCCTAATATGCTGGTGCAACCAGTTAGAAATACCGATACACTACAATGGATAGAGGGGCACTGTATGAATTTCAAGCCACATGACCTTGAGACACTGTGCTCCGTGTGTGAAGAGAAGCCTGAGGATGGTATCTTTACATGCCAAAACTGCCGTGTTGCTGTCCATCCACGATGCGCTCACCAAGTAGTATTGCCCTGTGCTGCTGCTTTCTACCCGGACCAAATCAGGGCAGCGTTTGTCCGATGCTTCGCAAGTTTGTTTTATACCTACAGGAAGTATCTTGGACCACCAAGCTCCGATAGCAAGAAGGCCGGCAAGATTTATCGATTCAATATGGAGGACTTCCTCAAGAGCATGCCACATGAAAATGCACTTTATATTCAGATGTTGGAGCAAACGCAGGCGTTCAGCGAGTTCATTCACGACCGTGAATCGAAGAAGGCTACCGATCCATCGGTGAAATTGTTTGATGAAGTTATCCTCTCAAAGAAGAATCGGGGGAAGACGGGATTCTTTTCGCGATCCAGTACGTTGATGCCACGTTGGGTGGCGGTTTGTTGCATGGCGCTGACATCGAATGCAGAACCAACATATCTGGCAGATACATCGGAACATGTATGGCGGACTTCCAGTGTGGTCATAAACCACCAGTCGAAAAATAACGGGGAACAGAGAGTGTCTCCAAACAGAAGTATGTACTCGTACTCATACCCTGGGTTTGTACTAACCAACGATGAAATGATATTAGTACCCGCAAAATTGGATCCCATACTCCTTCGTCCGAGTAGACCGGCCACAACCCAGGCAGCACCGCCAAGTAAGGGCGGGAAACTTAAAAAGAAATTCGCGAACGTGCCGCAGGTGCAAATAAATGGAGAGTTCAACGGAGGGCGGTTTTAGAACTTCTTAAGCGTCTTTTTTGGTGAAGAAGTGAAATTTGAAGCTTCACTTTTTGTTTGTGTTTTTTTTTTTTTTTGTTTTTTTTGCAAGCAGACATCTATAGCGTTTGTTTATCTTTTGCGTATTTGTTTTTTTTTTATTGTGTACTGTCTTAACTCGTTTGTTTGCTCTCTCCTCCTCTTCCTCCTTATTCCGGATCCCACCCACCACACCTCTATCTCTTGTCCGTCCGTTTTTTTTTGTGTGTCTGTGTCCTTTTACTTTTTATTATGCCCTTCCGATGTAATAAGCCCGTTTTTGAAGAATCCTCCTTTGTTTTATATCCGACGTTTATTGTGGTG
>MU122134.1:322713-344065 GCA_014904905.1 Wilcoxina mikolae CBS 423.85
CCTGACAGCGCCGGTAAATTCATTGCAAAACAGGAACCATCAACCTACAAGCTTGGACGGAACGTTCACAACAAGCGGGAATTCTCTACAGCGGTGGCAGTGGATGTAGCCGTTGCTCTCCCCCCGGTTCTTCCAAAACTATGGGAAGAAGAAGATGATGATGATGTTACGGCGGTTGCGCAACCACCGATCAGAGTCCCGCTCCTCCCAGATAATGATTTCGCAAGGTATCATAGACGCGAATATGTCCCCACTGTTGCGCCGCCGCATAAACCTACCGTGTCGACTGCGAGCGAGGATGGGGAGAGTGTTTCGATGGGGGGGTTTGGGATTTCGGAGTTGATTGCGGATATTTTTCCGGGGAGGGAGAAGGGGGGGGAGGAGAAGGTGGAGGGGATTATTGCGCCAAGGGATGATGATGAAGGAGACCCAATGACGAAGGAGAAGGAGGATGCTTTGAAGACTTTTGCGGTGTTGGCGGGGGTGTGGTGGTTTTTCGGGGAAGGGGTGATGAGGGCTTTGGGGGTTATTTAGGATGGAGGAGGAGGAGGAGGAGGGAGGATAACGAGTTTTCTTGTATTGACTATAGGTTGTGAGGGTTTTGGTTTTTTTGGTTATGATATCATTGGGTTGAACATAGGTGGGTTACATATGGGATTGGGCGGCAGGGTTTGGGCTGGGCTATCAATGCAATGCAATGCTGCTTTTTTGGCTTTCTGCTTCAGTTTCGATGATAGCAATTATATATTATGGATCGCTGTCACCACGGTCCAATCAAGTGCTATCACAAAACCAATATCCATTAAATCCCCACCACCAAACCCCCCCCTCATTTCCCTATCTCAACGTCACCAACTCCTCCGCCGACGTAGGATGAATCGCAACACAAGAATCAAAATCCCTAATCACGCACACCATTAGCAACCATTCCCCCATCAGGATCACAGAGAAAAACCCACTTCTTCGTAGCCCCCATCTTTATAGCCACCCCAAACCCTTGCAACATCTCCCCCGACCCCAACCCAATAATATGCAACCCCACCACCTTCTCCTCCGGCCCTGCACACACAATCTTGTACGATGTCGGCCCCTTGTGTTCTAGAAGAGCATAGTACATCGCCGTAAACGACGTTTTATAAACCTTAATATTTTCATCACCGTACTTCTTCCGTGCATCTGGTTCGCTGAGTCCAATGGTTCCGACTTCAGGGTGCGCAAACACTACCGAGGGGATGTTGGTGTAGTCGAGTTTTGCGTCCTTCTGTCCGCCGAAAAGACGGTCTGAGAGACGACGGCCGGCAGCGATGGCGACGGGAGTGAGCTCGAAAAACCCGGATACATCCCCGAGGGAATAGATACCGGGGATATTGGTGTTCTGGAATTCGTCCGCCACGATACAGCCTTTCTTATTCTGCTCGATTCCCACAGCGGGGAGGTTTAGATCCCCAACTTCTGGAGCACGGCCGATAGCCCATAGGAGGACGTTGACGTCTTCCAGCACACCCGCGCCGTTAGAGTCTTCGTAGTGTATGCGGAGTTTTCCAGTGGAGGGGTCCTTCTCGACTTTGGTCTGTTTGGAGCGGCGGTGAAGGTTCATCCCCATTCCGGTTTCGTAGTGCTTTGTTAGTACTTCTTGGATCATGGGGTCGAAGGAACGAAGGAATGTGTCGTGGCGAATCATGAGATGCGTTTCGGTTCCTAGAGCTTGGAAGATTCCTGCTAGCTCCACGGCGATGTAGCCGGCGCCGACGAGGACGGCTTTTTTGGGTTGTTGGTCGAGTTCGAAGAAGCCGTCGGAGGTTATGCCGTGTTCGGCGCCGGGGATGTCTTTGGGGACGATAGGGTATCCGCCTGGAGGGTTGTTAGTAACTGCAACTGCGTTGGGTAAGGGGTGTAGATGATGGAGGTACCAGTTGCGATTAAGATATGGTCGGCGGTGTAAGTAGATTTGCTACCTAGCTTCTCTCCTTCGGATGTGTACTCGTCCACCTCGATTTCATTCTTACTCAGGAACCGTGCACGCCCGGGGATGTATGTGACGCCGTCGTTGTTGAGATTCCGCAAGTAGATCCCGTTGAGACGCTTAATATATGCGTCCCTCTTCGTTGTGAAAAGCTTCCAGTCGAATCCCTTAACCTCGACATCGAATCCATACTCCTTAGCCTCCTCCATCGTCTCTGCTATAGTCGCCGCATTCCAGGTAACTTTCTTCGGTACACATCTATCCACCCACCTTCAGCACACACCCGATGAAATGAAGAAGATTACATACCCAACATTCACACAAGTCCCACCCAACCTGCCGCTCTCCACAATCCCAACCTTCTTTTTGTATATCCCAGCTGCTCGACGGGCCGAAGCCAACCCTCCACTCCCACTGCCAATCACGAGGTAATCGAAGTGCTGTTTTATCGGAGCCATACGTGCGGTTATAGATGAGAATTGGCGATTCAACGAAGCTAGGCGGGATGTTGCCGGCCTGGCGGTGGTTGAAAGCGTTTTATATAGTAGTGACGACAGCTTGAACGAAGGTGAGGGGTGGTGGTAAGGATAGGGAAGGTGTTTAACTTTTAAGGCTGCGTTGTGGAGAAGTAGGTGTAATGATGGTGCAATGCGGGGGCGGGGGGGGTTACCAATAACTTTTATTTGTCAGTAATGTAAGACGCGCGCGATGGGATGATTATGATTACTCTGCGAGAGTGCATCCTTCGGTCTTTTAGAATCTCCGAAATCTTTCCGGACCACCGAACGAGAAATCCGCCGATGATGTATCTCCAATAGGAGTTACCCCGAGCTCGAAGCTGTTGTCCACCCTCGACTTCTGGGATTGGTCAAATTGTTCCATGTCGTCATTTAAGTCCAATCGAATTGAGAGATGAGACGCAAGGGCCCGGGTTTAAGCTTAAGCCTCCGAAGAATTCAGATGATATCCATCTTCACACTTCGCGAAGTACGCACACTCCCTTCATCTTTTACAATAATACGTTCCAGGTCTACATCATCCGAGTTGAGCCAACCTTATCGACCATCGCAGTGCCCCATGTTGGAACACGGTGGTCTCGCTGAGATCACAGAGTTAAGAGGTTGCGCAGGTGTGGGGTATCTAGATTTGGGTCGCCGCATGGTTCATTCGTCTCTTTCAAACCAGAATGCTTGTGCGATTGTCATTCCTCCGTTTTTAACGTTTCAGAATGAGTTCTGTTTTTTGCTGGCTGGATGGATGGATGGTATTCCCACAACAGATGGTTCCTACACGACTGAGGTTCCAACGCAACTTGCCCAGACTCGAGGTATGTACGTCCCACGTGACAAAAGTAATCCAGGACTAAAAAAATTCCAGCAGAAGTCTTCTTAAGAAGTACATACCTCAGTACCTAACCTTTTCTCTGGCGGTATATCTGAAGAAGAAGCGGAAGCCTTTTCCTGCCGTCTCCATGTCCGTCGTCGAAAGATTGACACAATCCCTCAAAGTAGCGGACCTAAAGCGGCTCTCCTCCCTCCTCGGTCTCAACATAACAGGCAACAAAACCGACCTTCGCAACCAAATCCACTCCCTCGCCGACAATGCCACCACCCCACCAACCCCCATCTCCCGTATCCTCAGTATCGACATGGGAATCCGAAACCTAGCCTACTGCGTCGTCGACGTCCCTGCTGCTGCTGATCGGCGAGAGCGCCCACCAAAGATCCTCCACTGGACCCGCACTCAAGTCCCACTCTTCCCAACCCTCACCAGCCCATCAATCTCCCTTCCTCACTTCGCCGCAGCTGCAAATACCCTCGCCACCACCCTCCTCCGCGACCACGCGCCTTCGCATATCTTGATCGAGCGCCAGCGGTGGCGCTCCGGCGGCGCATCAAGCGTACTCGAGTGGACCATCCGCGTTAACTCTCTCGAGGCGATGCTACACGCGACGTTATACGCACTACAGACGTCTGGCGCATGGGCAGGGAGCTTCGAGAGTGTAGACCCAGGACGAGTAACGCGGTTATGGGTTCCGGAGAAGAAAGGGCGGGTGACGGCGGCAGGGATCAAGATGTTAAAGAAGGAGGTAGTGCGCGGGTGGTTACGCAGTGGAGGGGTGATGCGGTTGGCAGGGAAGGATGCGGAGGAGAGTGCAGAGCTGGTGTTACTTTGGGATGCCGCAAGGGGTGCGAAGAAACGGAATGGTGAAAAACTTACACCCGAGGAAAGGAAGGTTGATGATCTTGCGGATTGTTTACTCCAGGCTTTGGCGTGGATGGGGTGGCAGGAGAACCGGATGAGACTGTTGAGTGGGAAGTTACCGCTGGAGATTGCAGAGGGCGAGGACAACAACAACAAGAAGAAGAAGATTACAGAGGGCGAGGACAACAACAACAAGAAGAAGAAGAAGATTACAGAGGGCGAGGACAAGAAGAAGACGAAGAGGAAGAAAGTGTAAGAGGTGGGGAATACCCTATATCCGTGGAAAATAGACTGTCCGGAATCATACCACCCCATTATTCGGAATCAGGATGTTTCTGAGCATGTCGAAATCGCTGCGGGAAGACTGGATTTGCGGCTCAGCGCATTATCGAAGAGAAGCAACCCATACGGAGTCGATTAGGCCGAGTATAAGGCACCCTGACCAATGAGGAAAATAACCTTAAATACTGTGGCGAAGTGACTGTGCCACCGTAAGTTGGTTCCCCGAGTCCCTTATTACTGAGTGGATGGGGTATCTTGGTGGAGCATTCTGACTTGTCGACAAGCACCTGAAAGAACTGACAAACCACCGGTGGTAGTGCAAGCTGGAGGGGCTGCAGAACGAAGACGTGCAAGGCCCAAAGTGAATGGGGTGGAGGCATGGAATAAAATAGATAGGATCTAGAGACGAGAGTGAATAGTCTGGAGCCCCTCCTCACGCTCACAAACGGAGCTAGCTCCGTTTGTGAGAGTCGCCAGACTAGAGAGTGCACAGGTTTACAGAATCTGCTGAGATCCCGTAGCAAAGAGATGGGTATGAATACCATAACCATAGACAGTTACATACAGAGATTTATAAAGCCCGCTTTTAAATTATAACGCCCGTTTTACCAATAACACCGTGACGCCAGTCTAAATATTCGAACCTGCCGAATCATCACACCCCATTCACCCTCTCTTCCCCTCCTGCACCGACATCGTCATAAACTCCATCATCTCCGCACTCTTCCTCTCCGCATCACTCTTCAACGTATCCAAATTCAACCTCGCCGGTAACTTCTCCTTCCTAATCATCTGCACCTCCTCATCCGCCATAAGCTCCTTCCCCGCCGCATCCTCACGCATCCACCACTCCACCGCCCTCCCCCTCAACTCCGCATCCCTCCACACGGTATGCTTCAAGAACCCACCCGCCCTCAAATGCATCCCCGCCCTCTCCAACCTCCTCAACGTCTCCTCCATCCTCTCCTCCACCACATGTCCCTCCCAGCCCACACTCCACCTCCTCGTGGCCGACAACCACAACACATACGCAAGCACCGCATCCATCGCGGCCATCGCAATCCCTCTAAAAACCCTCACCCTCCAATATATCCAAACCACATCCTTCTCCCCCCTCACAAACGCATTCCTTCCATACCCCATCGTAACCCAAACCTCAACCACAAACAACCCCACCCCCGCCAACGTCGCCACCGTCCTCCACGATCCCCCAAACCGTGAAAATAAACTACTCGTGGCAACCCCCAACACCCCTAAATGAACCAGGTGCGGAAACACAATCCTCGGTATCGCGTACCACAGGAATGTGTGTGGCTCCTCGAGCGTGCACCAGGTACATTCCGTTAGCGGCCTGGGACCAAGAGATGCGTATAGTAGCCGCGCGTCTTTGCTTGCTAGCCGGGAGCGGAGGACGTCGTCGTCCGGTGATAGATCGCGGAGGCGGGAGAGACGGGTGAAGAGGACGTCGACGGGGGTTTGTAGAAGCCGCGAGGAGGTGGTGGTGAAGATGTTTTCGGTTGAGAATGGCGGGGTTGTGAGGAGGAGGGAGAGGAGGGAGGTGAGGAAGAGGAGGTTTAGGAGGTGGGTTGTTGATCGCGGGAGGGGAACGGGTGGGAGGGATGTGCGCGTGCTGGTGTAGAAGGATTTGGATTTTTGGTAGAGGAGAGGACCGAAGAAGACGAGGAGGCTTTGGACCACGGTCCAGGATACCATTGTTGTTGTTGTTGTGTTGAAGGGGGGGAATGGTGAGGTTGAGGTGTTCTTTGGATTTTATGAATGGCTGAGACACGAAGGTTTAGCGCCGTGCGAAGATACGCCACATGGCACACACATGTCGAGTGAGAATTAGGTACTCTGTGTCGCCAACATCGAGGAGGAGGTCCAAAAGGAGTTGGTTCAACTGTACATGTACGATAAGCAGACTAACGACTAGAGATGGACCTCAACTTCCTGATTCAACCAGTATGTTGTACGCGTTGAGATCGGTTAGGCAGGCAGAGCGGCATCAATTTTCCGACGATGTGCATGCGGGATGGGGATGGGATGAGCGTGAGTGGTGCGTGCTGGCAGCCTCGCCCGCCGAAACATGCGTGATGCGGACTGATACACAGCCTATTGGAAAAGAGGAGAGATGAAATAAATCTATTAACCCCATACATATAACCGTACGTACGTAGATATTCCAAGTAGAGAGTACCACCACCTGCAAAACGAGATATGAAGAAAAAACACACACACACAAACCGGAGACCACCTTCCCCCAGACATTCTCTCCTTTTAGTTTTTTCTACACCCCTACCACATAACCCAGAACCATCCATCCATTACCATCACGACTTGTCAAAAAAAAAAGAAAAAAAAAAAACACCAGCGCTGGAGGAAAAAAACGAGGGTACTAGGTAGGCATAACACACACGACAAACAAAAACGTGTAAAATCAAACCGACTCCACCCCCCCATCATATCCCAAGCTAATCCACAGAAAGATTGCTGTTGCTGTTCTTGACCAAGCTTGCCTTGCTGATCGGTGGGCTCATCTTTGTCGGGCTCTTCGACTTGAATGAATTTGGATCTTCCTCGTCCGAAGAGTTCTCATCTGAAGCTGCCATGGAACCAGCTCTACTAGCGCGGTTTTGCATCTACAATCCGTCAGTCAGTCATAATAGTTCCGGGTGGAGGGATAGATAACGGAGGTAACTTACCCAAGACCTAACACCACCAATCAATCCGAGTGAGAATCCGTTTGCAAACTCAGTCTGCGGGCTCTGTGGTCTCGATGGGGGTTCCAAGTGTTGCCAATTCGGGTTCAACTTTCCGTTTTCCGGGGATGCAAGAGTTTCCTTTGAGCTCGAGGTGCCGAACTGGTAGGGACTAGATGGCCGGGGTGAAGGTGCCCAGTAGTTCTTGAACTCGTCGCGAAGTTCCCGCCCGGTGGTCGACCAATTGTTCTTGATGGTCTCGCGAAGCTCGGCAACGTGGCGTTTGATATCCATCTCGTTCTTCTTGAGCCAGCTAAGGTTTAGCTCCTGACGACTTGCACCGCGGCTAAGTTGACGCGAGATGTATTTTTCGTAGTCGCGGACAATCCTGAGGTTGACCCAGTTAGATCCATCCATCCATCCGTTCATTGTGGGAGTGCATACTTTGTGATAATGTAGGTCGTGGAGATTCCCTCGGTCCTTTGCGTAACCATGAACTTCCCAGCTTGTTTGCACGGCTTGTAGATGTCGTCCGATTCCGCAGAGACATATGGCTCATCGTCGTGGGCAACATAGTCAATTGAATGTTTTTCTAGGAATTCCGGACTAACAATCCAAGGAGCATCCTCAATGACTTCATCTACCCACTTACAGTGCCGTAAAGACTCCGCGCGCTCCTTATCGGTGAGCACAGTGAGGCCCTTTCTTTTGTGCGTCTCAGCATCGTTAGGGAGACCGACGAGAAGATATGTGTTCGGAAAAGCCTTTTTGGCCTGCTCAAGCTGTCGCATATGACTAGGGGTGGATTGTGTCAGTACCAAAGCTCCCATCCAACGAACACGAACTCCTCCCGGATAAACTCACCCAAGATGAAACAAATCAAACACGCCATCCGCGTAAACCCTGACAGGTCGGTCCGTCGGAGGAGGGTTCATTGAATATCCAGAGGGACATAGCGCAGCTAATTCTGCTGGGGGCAGAACCGGATTCGTCGTAGTCGTTGTTGTACCGTTCCTCAACGAAGCCGAGGATGATGATGATTTTCTCTTGTCCCGTCCACCCCCTATCCTCTCCTCGATTGCCGAGCTAGATTCCGTCATCGACGATTGCTCGCCTTCATCCTCGTGTTTGCTCGCGGCGGAGTGACGCTTAGCCCGCTTCGCCGGATGGTTCGAAGAGCCGTCGCGGTCAGCTCTGACGGCGGCCGAAGAGTCATATGAAAGCTCAGCGTCGGCTTCCTCGCCAGAAGTAGGGTGCGCGTTGCTCATGATTGAGTCTGCGGCGGAGATATCAGAGGACCGGGCAGCGTTCCGTTTCCTCTTGTTAGCGGTGTCGGGGGGAGTAATTGACGACATCTCGAGAGGAGAAGAGAGAGTGGGGAAGCTGGTTCCGTGAGGTTTTGGTTTGGCTCCTTATCTTGTTCTGGTCGGGAAAGTGGGATTTCTCGCTGCTGCTTTTATTGGCCTATTATCGCGTCGATTTAATCCTGCTTTGGACAGCTGTTGTGTAAAATTCGGGTGGTGTGTGTAGCGACGTCAGTGCAGTTACGAACAGCGGATGGGATTGAAATGGTTGGTCCGGACGCAACGGTGGGTATTGGCAAAACGTCAAAGGGCGAATGGGGGAAGAAAGCGCGTGCGAAATATGGATCGTTCTGGGCAACAAGTAAGGGGATCGCGAACGAGATGGGTCGCGTATCGCAGAGAGTGGAGGTCTGCTTTCGAGAGCTCTGGGGAACGCAAGAAGAAAAATGTTACCTAGGTCCATGTAGCCGGCGGCGAAGCTGGCAACGAAATCACCGACGGCGGAGCCCCTATCGAACGTCAACAATATGCGGGATATATATGCAACTGTCTACTATGGTCCTGTTGTAGAATTCTGGATAACTCGAGCGAGTCGCGCGTGAAGCCCACTGCCAAGACAAGGATTTTGTATGACGTGTGACGGCTATTTGTTTTGGCAGTGACAGTTTTACTCGCCATCTTATCCTTCGTTCCTCATACTGCATGAAATGCAGAAGCACATGGCTAAGTTTGTCCCTGGAGTTCAGCTCGAACCAGCCTATTCCGACTTTTACCCTACTGGGAGCATGTCCTCCAGCTGTGCTCACCCCCGACTGCTGCACGGATGACGAGAAGAGACTGGACGAACTGACAACTACCGATCCAACCATCGTCGTGTGGCCAAAGAGTACCGATGCCGGAAATCCAAGCCCAGTTACGGATACGCTTCAAGATTTCAAACAGCAGGCCCTTCAGGCGAACGCGCGGGCAAACGCTGCTGAACTAATTAGACAAGGTGAGGGTTATGGTGCTAAGTCGGACCTTTGCCGGAGCACTTCATACTGATGATAGTTATCTAGAAAATGACTTGTCTACCCTTGTGCTGAGGGAGCTCGGGAAAATGGGGTTGGGCACTCTGAAGGCCGATCATGAGAAGATTATGGCCAAAAATGAGGAGATAGAGATGGAAAACAAGAGTTTGAAGGAGAACGAGGTTCTGAAGATGGAAATCAAGGGTTTGAAGGAGGAGGTGAAAGGCTTGCACGATACTGTTCTGAAGATGAGTTTCCCCCGGCCACAATCCTAAATGGTTCAGGTGCTGATGTAGTGGGATAATAGAATTCTATTAAACAGAACAGTCTTGCGCTTCGAAAGCTCCTGGATAAAGGCAGAGACGAGTTCGCGAAACATTGCAACTTTACCGGATGGGAGGATATGAAGAATGTCCTTGGGTTTACGTCAGCAAAGCAGGCAATGGCGGTCGCCCTTCGTCAGGGCCATGCATATGACTGGAAGTCTGCAACCAACGCCATCGTGGATCTTGTCACCGAAAACAACGCCTTCCGTGCACGCGGGAATGTAAACGCCCACGACTTCGATCCCCAGGACATTCTGTAGGCTGTCGAATGCCTCCCGACTGGTAAAGATAGATCTATGTTGTTTGAACTGTATGATTTTGTCTATGGTTTTCAGGGTGATACATTCTCTACCGTTACTGGGGACGGGTAGCTTGCGGCTTGTTACGTAGGAGCATGCTTTCTTTTCGGGCGGGTACTTGTATTTTTATTCTACACTATGGCGCATGGAGGCGTTGATGGCTTGACGTTCTTGCTCTTCTCTTGTTCTGTTAGGCTTCACTATATCAGCTTTGGCGTGGCCCTCATCGTCTCCTTTCGGTTCCGTCTCGGCTGTTCGAACCCCTTTGTGATGTTCTCGTCTTGCCTCGATTTCCACCCCTCAACACCTTGGTCGAGTGCTAGCGTCGGCCTATTCTTCGGCCTATCCTTGTTAAACAATTCGAATTCGATGATACGTTGTGATGATTTGGCTCCGGTGTTAAGAGACTCAAGATTCAAATTGACGTTAATGAAGCTAGCATTGCACGATGGAAACTACTAAGTCCAGAGTTGTATGGCTACTGGGCAGTAGAGGCCGGTGAAAGTGCTCCGCGGCAGTGAATCATCAACTTGAACCTAAACGTCTACAATAGCGCAGTGGTACGGAGGTTCCCTCTGCTTCGCGGCAGAGGTTCGACCTACTGGCGGAGATACTTTTTGCCCTCACACCTGCGGTAAGAATGGGAAAAAATGGGACGTTGCCCTGTTTCCCATTGCGCGTAATGGATAATGCTCACCTTTTCCACAGAATCCCATCCCCAAAAAACCGATTTTTGCTGATGATGAAGGTCGGAAAACAGTGCCAAGGGATCGGAAAATCGGGCCAAAATCCCCTTTGTCGGGACTGTATATATTCTACAACAATATCAATTTGAAAACATCTGTCCTCTGTGTATCCGCCGCTGGACAGACCCGCAAGGTAAAGGACGCTGTAAGTACTCTAGCAAAACGAAGAACTGGACACATAACCCACACAAATAAGTAACACATAACACATTCTCGTTGCATCGGTATCGCTAAAGGCCAAAATCCCTTATCAACGCCAACACCGAGTTCCGAGCAAACACGCATCACATCATCGATCTAGTGGAACCACCATCCCCCATCATCATCCTGCCTGTGGTTCCAGAGTACATAGGGCTTCCGAAACAAAACAAACCAAAGTCATCATCAATCATCATCAATCAATCACTGCGCCTCAGTGGTGGCAACCATAGTAAGGATTGCACCGCTGCCTGCGCACACCACGACGAAAGTCGTCCAGACATAAAATCCGTGTAACCAGCTAGCTCTCGAACCCCTCACCAAAAAGATTGTCAGACCGACAGTGCCAGATATCAAAGAAACCAACACCCCCACAAATACGCTCAAGTCAATCACAATGTTTTTGCCAATATGTTTGTGCCTATTCTTGTGACCTGACAACGACTCGCCCACCGCTATAGCTCCTGTTATCACAAGCATCAGGAACGAAACTACCAAGAAGCCTATATGCTTCGCACTGTAGACATTCTGACGGTCACCCACATGCCCGAAGGTGGCATAATCCTGATAGCGACCCATCATCCTTCTATTACCAACTTCAACCTCGCTCTCAGATTCGGAATCCTGTTCAGTATGTTCGCCAAGAAGTGGGGAATATTCGCGCTGTGCCTTGTTGTTTCGAGCACAAGAAAATAGTTTGGATATCGGAGATAATATAAATGCGGAAAGCGACTGCTCGGAAAGGTCATCTGTTGAATTTGCCGTTGAAGGACGCACAAGAACTGTATACGGCTCTTCGCGATCGTCATCGTCATCAAATTCGTTCCAGTACCATTCGTTGGACAGAGGCTTGATTTCTCGCTTGACGTTCTTCCGCTTCCGTTTCTTTCGAGCATCCAGCGCACCATCGGACGTGCCAGGCGTTGAGAAATGTTCTGCAAGACCCGAACCTATGGCACATGTGGATGATGTTTTGGAAGACGGACTCGAGAAGATTACACGCGAGGAGCTGCGCCGACTAGCCATAGGTCTGGTATTTGGCGTCTTACGAATGTCCTTCTTCAACGCAGGAAGCTGCGGTAACAATCAGTATCAGCTGCAAATAGACAGGAGAGTAACACATACCCAAAATGGCGGGGACATATCCTTCGGCTCATAGAGAGTTGCAATTGCGTGAACATCAAGAGAGAAACCAGGAACGCTTTCGACCTGAAAGATAGAATGATTAGCAGATGGCTCGAAATGTTTTGCAGTACAACATACCATATGGCTATGCGTAAGCTCATGAATAAAATCTGGCGTTTGGCTTCCATCCCACTGAACTTCAAGAATCGCATGGGGGAATTCGACAATTCCGTTATCTTCAGCTTCGTCGTCGGAAACCAGCCAGCCTGGTGAGCCAGACTTTGAAAGCATTTTCACATCTCGGTCCAAGAACGCCCAAGCCTCACCGCCTGCTATCGAGCCCGTGAATCTGGTTCGGCGAGAGAGGACCTTTGCCAGTGGAACTACTCCAGGGTTTGCTGTGAACCAATCTCGGATCTTTTCAATGTTGTGCCTTTGGTCCGTGCTTTGGTGGGCATCATGGAGCTTGGAGTTTTGCGCTTCGGGATCAAGCAAGGTCTCGACTCGTTTTTTCTTTATTTTGACCTCCAGGATTGGTGGTTGTTGCTTATCCGAGATGGCACAGTTCTGATTTGATACGACAACAAAGGCGTTTGCATCTCGAGCGCACCATCGGATTTGGCCTGCTGTTCGCATGGAGAATTTGGAAATCTTATCGACAGTAGCCGTCTTTTGAACATCCGAAAAAGTGCTGAGATTGTCGAGGATTACGAAGCCAACGCCGTCGCCTGAGGATACACCGGAGATTGAGTTTCTTCTAGACACCAGCGGCGTGGGAGGGAGACTGGGCAATGGTGTCGCAGGTTGAAGCTCCAAATGTTTCAACAGAAAGACTTGCAATTCGATAAGACTACCCCATAGCGTTAACGTTTGGGTTCCACACAAGGGAAAGGCCTGAGTTTACTAGTCATGATGGACCCAAAATGTCGCTTTGCCGCCATGGTCGGTGGTGATACGCGAAGTCCCAAATGCAACGTCTGATTCCAGACGACTTTCCGTGGAATGGTCCCCCATATGCTGAGGCGCGGAGTAAGTAGACTCGCAATAAGAGATGTGTTTGTCGCCCGATGATCGCACGGGTTGACATGGAGGCGTAGGTATTGCGTCAGAAAGAGAATTTATCCCATCCCGAACGGCCTTCAGTAGCTCCGAAACCTCAAGAACATTCTGATCGAAATTGTGTCGGTGGAACGCAGTAGGTGATTCCAGCAGAACGGTAAACCGATCAGGCAAACGCGCGGAGCCGGACCACTTCCTGTATTTCTTCAATAGTTCTAAAAATGCAGTTAGTGGCTTATGCACGAGATATGTGGCGTAGAAAGTGCCCCTCACTATGAAATCCCGTGCGTTGTACATTGACAAAGCGAGAGAGTGATTGGACGTCGTGTCCGGCACTATTTAAACCTCATCAGTCAATCCGTCCAGCCTTCCGAAAGCATCCAATTGAGAAAGAACATACCGTTCTACCTCTTGCTCTATCCTCGCATAGCGATTCGCAATCTTGGCAGGTGCTCGGGCAGCAGGCGTTCGGCGTAAAATCTCTGTAATCTGTCGTTCGCAGTTGGCTGGACTGAGTGTAAGCAATTGCCTTCCATCGGACTTTCCGTTCTGCTAACCTATTCGCCGGTCGATTTCCCCAGCTTTGCTTTTTACAAAAAGATCGATCTGGAATTGCCCGTCAGCGAGAAAGTTTCACCTGTCCCGAGACAGGATACATACCCTCCCCAATTGATCCAAAAAAACCTCGAAAAGCTCATCTTCAAAGTCGGTTGGTTGGTCGGGAGTGGCGACAGGCGGTTTTTTAGTGGTGTAGTGCTTGATCAACTGCTTGATCTCCATGTAATCGATATTGTCTGCCCGGCCATTAACACATCTGGACCTGTTGGCGGTATAGGTTGAAAATGAAAAACTAACATGGGAGCCATTCTTGGACCGAGCGTAACGGGAGCGCGTCGCCGTACTTCATTGAAAGTGCAATTGGATGTGGATGGTATCGCAATCGGTGCTGTGGGGATTGTGGGGTTCGAAGACTGGGGATAACAATGGCAATGACAATACGACAATGGGCCCTTCCAGGAGAGGTGGAACGCCGAACAAAGCTCTGGGCAGACGCAGCGGTGCATCAGACTCCACCAGATAAGCAGCAGAATTCGCAGCAGCAGCGGAACGGAACCCTGCGCAACGGCAATCCTAATCCCTGATATACACAGAACAATAAATATATCCGGGCGAGGTGCTTCGATAAGACGGCAGATATATATATTCGAGTTGCTCTGCTTGGGCAAAAGTAGACGACAGGGCAGCTGTACCTCTGGAGCGAATACCGCGTCGAGCAAGAAGAGATGGAGGTCGCGTGCGATGTCTCCGAAAGGAATCACTAGCTACGGGACTAGCGGTACTAAGTGGTGTGCTCGAGTACCCTAGTGGCGCGGTCCGCAATTTGTATCTGGAAACTTCACGATGGCCTCCCCATCTCAACAGCAGCCTCCGGACGCTTTAAACCTCGAGCTGGGCTGGATCCGATAGCCCGTTGATGAGGCAAAGCAGCAGTAGTGTAGCGTCACCGCCCCCCGGATGCGAACCACATTCGACCCCCGCTGCATTTAGACGGGTCGAACAGAGTAGACGTTTTGTTGCTCTGGGTATGGCTCGCTCATGGCCAGTGCAGACAGTTAGATAGGATGAATGTTCTTGCGATCTCGTCGTGCATGGCATGGCATGCATGTAGGTTGTACGAAGTACCACTGCAGCCAAGAGTACCTACGACGGGGAGGTACGTACTCTACACGCTCGAAAACTCTGCTCCGCAGATCATGCCGCCTTCCCCGCCACCGCTGTTGCCGCCTGAAGGCTATCTACAGTCTACTGCACTCCACCTATGAGCGAGAAAGCTCCCCACCATCTAGCCTTGTCCATGAGATGAGCGCATACTCGGTACATGGATTAACGATGTCAAAAAATGTCCCAGCTCACAAATATTGAACGTTTGCATGCAAACAAACTGCCTAGTCAGAATCATCGGTGGGACGGGTATTAATTCCAAATAGATAAATATCCATAAAGTGTGGTCGAGATCCATTCTCATAACGTCTGCATACGCAGTGCATACTGAAGGAGAATGAAGCTCGAAGGGCCAACGTGCGCTGAATACGCATTGCTACTCGTCAGTTTCTTGGGAGGACAAGTCCGTTTGAAGATCCTTCCAGCTTTTTTTCTTTTCCTTCCAGCTTTTTTTCTTTTCCTTCAGCTGATTTCGACTGGCCCACATGTCAATGGATCGCGATGTTCGGCAGTGGCGCAGTGGAACAAAATACTCACCACGTAAGGTATGCCGTACAAAATACTCGGTTCCGGGTTTAAAATGGAAGAATGCACTCTGATGTGCTCGGTACCAGGGCTCAGAGTAGGAATAAAGTGTGATGTTGGAGTGGGGGAGCCATTCGATCGGTGCCGCCTCCAGTTACTCCACGCCCCAGTACCAAGTACATTGAAATTTCTGCCCGATGAGATGCAGTACGTGACAAACTCATATCCATCGAGTTTTGGATGGATTCTCTTCTGCTCCCATGCGAATGAAATCTTCAGTTATCACATATACACACTGCCGAAGAGGCCCTAAGAATACTAACCAACCGATCCCCCACAGATATGACGACTACAATCCCGATCTACGCATGATCCGTGACAGTAAAGAACGCATAGTATGTAACAGCTTGGAGTTGGCTTGGAACAAACGGCTACTGCTCTTTTGAAGAGCCTCCGTGGCTGTAATATCATATGTCATGGTCATGACATGGCAAGTCTCAACCCCGCCTTTGGAACTGACCGAGACATCTCCTCACCTCGATCGAAATAGACGACACCTGGCGTATCACATAATCCTCCGACCTGTGGAGGCACATGCAAGGCAAAAGCTGGTAACGATAAGGTTAACATCGGGAAAGTAAGAGATCGGATTCTCGAACTATCCCAACGATCGATGAACATGGTCATATCCCCCCGCACCCCCCTCAGTGCTGCATCGCTGCAAGTCGGCTGAGCATGATAGAAGGATCGTGGCTGGCCGGTTGTCGGGAATGAGATGTTGAGGTTCTACCAACCAATCGATGCCGCCGTTGAAATCCTGGGTCCGTTTGTAGACCTATGCGCACTTTTCACCTCTACCGGGATATGACCATGTCCGCCGATCGGGCGCGAGTTTCTGTATCGATACCCAGCAGTCTGGCTCCCTAATCGACTGGTCAGAATCTGCAAATACTCCTATCGTGTCGTCACTCACCTGGGCCGGCTGATGCGTCAATGAAGCACCACCGTTCAAGGCGGAAACACCCAATGAGCTTCTTCAAAGTTCATCGCGTGAGCAATAACGAAGGAAACTATCATCCCCTCTTCGAGCCATCGATAATCTAGACCATGCCCCGCTTCAACGACCCCTTAGAGCCAGCCTTTCTGGCTTTTGAGCGGTGAGGGATGCCACTTCTTCACCGGTCGTAGTTTTCGTTGTTGAAAATGTGATATCCATGACCAAAGATATAGCATCAAAACCTGCCGAATCCATCTCCGTCGATATAGATGCATCCGCCACGATCTCGAGCTATTTGCGGGTGAAGAAGGCCTGTGAGCCGTCTTCTGATGCGATGAGTGGTGTTATCGTAAATCGGGAGCATAGGGTTACTTCTTTGAGCGTACTGAGCGCCCGCCGATGAAGGATATTGGACGCAGTGAGGCGAAAAGCGAGTTCTTAGTTCATGCGGGGGTGCAATGGAAGTCGAAGGAGTTCACTGTATTGTGAAGATGAAGATGGAGGGGCTTCATGTTATGACGTCGTCAACTAAAATCTGGCTTAGCCGTATTCACGTGTCAGAAGGTAAGAAGGCGCCAATCATCGATGATGCACGAAAGTCGGGATCGTCACTGGCGGTCCCGCTGTCAGTGAAACAAATAACATCTCTTCTTTATTTTGGTCTATCTATATAATCTGTGCAACTTATGAAATAGGTTTTGGGCCTCTGGAATCATCCCGATTCGTGGAAACTTTTGAGTGAAAGAGTATGGCGTTCGCACCTTGCTCCGGTCAAGTACGGGTTTGTAGCCTGGCTCTATTCGGGCTTGTGGGCGAGTTACGACACAGAGGAACTCCAAACTGCGAGGATCGGAGGCTGTAATTCTAGAATTGATGCGCGATTGATATGCGTTGCACAGGGGGTTACATTGGCTCCAAGGCCAAAACTCCCTTGTATTGCATGTACGTAATTGTAAGCGACATGTCTAACAGTAAATTCCGAAGTACCGCTGTACCGGTTAACGCTTGCGGTTCCATGACTTCCCAGTACGCGTTTCCCCTCCACTGTCAAACACATGTTGGGGGTAAATGGCGTGCGTTCCGCGGAGAAATCCAACCAGTCAATAAAACCAATGCATCATAGACCGTAAGTACACTTGTGTTTGTTCAATAAATTTCAATGGGTGCAAGGCGCATCGGTGTTCCTGGGCCAGTGGGGTGGTGCAAAGCGGACCAGTACAACGCGGTGCCGCACAGTTGTGCGGGGATTTCCTGGACCAATCCTGTCACCGCGGCACTGCAAACGCAGGGTTAGGGGTGCCGTGATGTCTTGTGATGATTTCTGCGGCACTGCTCTGCCGATTGACTGTCAGACTGTTATCTTTGGTACTATCATGTTGGATATCCATTGATAAACAACAGCTTCAGTGAAGATGGCATGTGATCCGGTTAGTGATAAGTGCCGGCAACTCTCTGTCTCCCTGACTTTGTGCAGTGCTGGACTTCCAGTTCGTGTTTGGTGAAGTGCAGTACTGATGTCGAGGCCAGACATGTTTGGACATTTAATATTATATAATCACAGCGTAGGGATATCCGTGCGGCAAATCTACTGCGTGAGTCCGCCGCCGACCTGCAATGTCGAAGACTCGAGAGTGATGGCTCGTGATGGATTGCCAGATATCGAGTTATCTACCATGATTGGGACTCACCCAACCAGGTAAACTAGTATTCATGCTCATGCTGTTGATATGCTTCTACTAGACACACCGGTGATGGGAGAACAGGTGCATGGGGGAATAAACGCACAACTTCGTGGCCGTCGATAGAGTAGCTGCAGCAAGCATGATTTATCTCACTGGTCTTGAGCATAAACTGGTACTCCATAGCATCTACCATCTAAGTTTCGGCAGACGGCGAGCAACATGCCGAATGCTCCAGTCTCTAGAGTGCAATGATACCCTCGCACCTCGGTAGCTGTCACCATCATGGGTGCAACCGTCATAGGCAGGGCTCAGGACCATCCGGCCAGCACCATCACCACTGGAGATAAGTCAAGACACCTCGAAGTTAAACTGAGTGCTGAGATCGAAGTCATCAAAAATGACGCAGCCAATAGTTGTATGTATACACCCACCTGGTGAAGGGTGAGGACAAGCGATAAGTGAGGCTATGGACTGCTTGGTTTGGCCTCAATCTTGAACCGGCTCATTCCGGATATTGAATGGCTTTCTTCTTTCTCATAGGGCTGTCGGCAATTTTTCGCTTGAGTTCATATCTTCGTGCCTTTGTTGGGTTCATGGAGGTGGAGGTGGGGTTAGGGTGCTGTACGACCTGCGAGCGGTGAGAGTGATTGCTGAGGTATTATCGGAATATTCAGTGGACCAGGGAGAAGTGAGGGTGTCATCGTGTCGGTTGTAGGTTCAAAGAGATAAGCTTCTTTTGCTGGTCCTCTATATGAATCGCGACGTACCTATACGGAGGATTTTTCAATACCTCACAAGTCGAGTAACGGAATCCAGTGTAGGGCTTGGCGATCTGATAACGGATATCTATTCAATCATCTCTACAGTTTTGTGGGATCGTGACTGCTGCCTCGGGCTCAACCCCGCTCTTCGCCCCACAACAATTGAGCTCAATCACGCAACACGCCCACCCGCCTCAGCAATCATAAACTGCCTGCCGACGACAATCCCGATCCCTCCATCAACGACAGAAATCACTCAAGATGGGAAAGTATGGATAGCGCGACCTCTGCAACTCTGATTTTGAAGAAGATGGCAAAAATACTGACATTCCGTTCTTTCGCAGAGGTAAGCCTAGAGGTCTCAACGCCGCCCGCAAGCTCCGCACGCACCGTCGTGACAAGTACGATCCCCACGCACCGACGACGCGCCTCATACGAATCAGAAATATGCTAACCATCGCCACAGTCGATGGGCCGATGAGTCTTTCAAGAAGAGACTTTTGGGCACTGCCTTCAAGTCTTCTCCCTTCGGTGGTTCTTCCCACGCCAAGGGAATCGTTCTCGAGAAAGTCGGTGTCGAGGCCAAGCAGCCCAACTCTGCCATCCGAAAGTGTGTGAGAGTTCAGCTCATCAAGAACGGAAAGAAGGTCACTGCTTTCGGTATGCATTCCCTTGCGGTTACGAATCTCTTGCGGGGCAAGAGGTAGTGGCGTAGTGAGGCGTCGGTTGCGCGGCAAGAAGGGATATTGGGATGAAGACAAGAGCAGGAAGGAATGGAGGAACATGATGGAACTTGCAAATCGTGGAGCGTACGGCTAATGAGTACGTTCAATTAGTTCCCAACGACGGTTGTCTGAACTTCGTGGATGAGAACGACGAGGTCCTGCTCGCCGGTTTCGGTCGTAAGGGAAAGGCAAAGGGAGATATTCCCGGTGTCCGCTTCAAGGTTGTCAAGGTCTCCGGTGTCGGTCTTTACGCGTAAGCTACTCCCGAGTCGCCCGTCCGTTCCACTCATCCATGCTGACTGGTTATTGCAATAGCTTGTGGTCTGAGAAGAAGGAGAAGCCTAGATCGTAAACTGCGCTGGTTGTGCTTGATGGTTTGGGAATAAAAAACAATCTTTACGAAACTGGAGTTCTTCGGCTTTTTGCATCTGTATCTACCCGGGACGTACGTATACAGCAGTAGGGGGCCATTTCTTTGGCTGGGTATCTTTGGCGCGTCAATTGTTGAATGATTCGAACCGCAGTGCCGTGCATGTTATATGAAAAAGGTCTTCAATAGAACCACCCGATTGAAGCCTTATGTTTTGAAGTGAATGTTAGTGAGACCACAAATTCCATTGCTGTCTTGTCGACTGTCCAAAAGAATTCGTCTTATCATCTTCCCTCTTGAGTTCACTACCGTAGACACAATCGGAAAAACAATCGGCCGCAAAACCCTGAATAGTGTGATCGAGTGACTAGTTATGATGAAAACGACGGCACTAGCCGCGTCCTCCTCGTGTCGTGTCCTTTTGAAAACATCTCCCAAGGCATTCACCACTATTACCACAGCAGCACAACAAGCATGATTTCGCTCCTCATCCTCGTCGTTCTCCTCACAATAGCAACAAACCTCATCAGTACCATCGGCGCATCCGCAATAAACACCTTGGTCCTTCCTTCCTTCCTGTCTTCTCCGCAGAAACCCGCATCTAACACCCATATAGTTATGGAACATCTACACCTCCATCATTCCCTCGCCTGCCTCCGCCGTCGTCCCCAAAGCCGCGAGCGTCCGGAAAGAAGTGTTGCAACTGCGGCGAGAGTTGCAGGGGACAAGTAGTCAGGACGAGTTTGCGCGATGGGCAAAGGTGCGACGGACACTCGACAAGAAGGTTGTTGAGCTTGAGCGCCTAAGTAACCCATCCTCCCTTCGCCACCCTCCCCTATCTCCTTGCTGATGATGGGGTTAGATGCAACGATCGCGACGTACCGCTCCACATTCGACTCCCGCGCCTCCACCATCCGCTGGGTCCTCACAACGGGCCTGAAGATGTTCCTACAGCTGTGGTTCTCGAAGCGCCCGATGTTTTGGATTCCCGAGGGGTGGGTTCCCGGCGTGGTGGAGTGGGGCCTTGCGTTCCCACGTGCACCCAGGGGTAGCGTTAGTATTCAGGTGTGGAGCTTTGCTGTGGGACAGGTGGTTGCTACGTTGGTGGCGGTGGGTTTGTGGGTGTGGACGCAGGTTGTGATGGCTAGGAAGGCTACTACGAAGGCTCCGGTTGCTGCTATGGGGAAGACCGCGGCGGAGAAGAAGGCGGACTAGGTCGGCGTTCGAGGGGGATGATGATGATTCATGAAATTCTTTGATCATGTACTATGTACACTTACCTTACGATGTTAACGGCGGAGAGTCAACGGGGGACAATGGACTACATAAACTGATAGCGACGATGGGTGAAGTG
>MU122134.1:344165-357402 GCA_014904905.1 Wilcoxina mikolae CBS 423.85
TCATTCAATCGGTAATGAGAGATCATCACAGCTTTGATGGTTCATAATCATATTCATACGCTGGGAATCTGTATTGTACAAATAAACATTATATACTTTTATAAACGCCATCGCCATTTACGCCTTAACTGCGCCTTTGGTCTTCTTCGACTTTTTTACTGTAGTTTTCTTCTTGACAGCGGGCGACTTCTCCACCACGGTTGTTTTCTCCTCAACTTCGACTTCGACATCAGCCTCGCCATTGTCGACCGGAGCTGCCACAATCGTTTCGATCTCGACAACCTTCTTCTCCACAACCTTCTTTGCGGCACCCTGCTTCTTCTTTTCGGACTTCTTCTCGGCCACAGGCTCCTCCGCGGTCACCTCGGCCTCTGCAGCCTTCTTTGCCGCTTTCTTTCCTTTCTTTTTCTCAGCTTTGGGTTTCTCAACTTCTTTCTCCTCGACGGCTGGCGTCTCTACAGCCTGCTCCTCGACAACTTTTTCGGCCTCTTTCTTTGCTGCCTTCTTCTTTCCCTTCTTAGCCGCAGCCTTGGGTTCCTCTACCTCTTTTGCCTCAACGACTAACGTCTCTGCAGGCTGCTCCTCAGCGGGCTTTTCGGCGGCCTTCTTCGCTGCCTTCTTTCCCTTCTTGGCCACGACCTTCTCCTCCACAGCAGGCTCTTCAGCAACGGCCTCTGGGGCCTTCTCCTCAATGGCTAGCGTCTCCGCAACAGGCGCAATGACCTTGTCCGCCTTCTTCGCTTCGGGAGCCTCAAACTCATAATCGATTCCCTTCGCCTTCAGACGAGTGTTGATCTTCTTCCTTCTCCGGTTCTCAGCATCCAGCTTGTTGGCCCATACCTCCTCAGTCTTTTTCTTCTCAAGCAGGGCCTTGGCCAGCTTTGCGCCAGGCCGTGCCTTAAAGCGCTTGTTGGCGCCTTTGAATAACGATTCCACGTACTCAATGTTGTTTCGGGGAACAACTTTGCATTTGAGAATATGACCAAAAAGGAGGTAGTTGTTCATGGTGTCGGCAACAATCTGTGCCACGTCTTCGTCTGAAAATTCTATAAAGGCATAGTGTTTGGAGTGGCCGGTCTTCTTGTTCCGCGAAAGTCGTAGACGTGTCACGGTGCCGAACTGGCTGAAGTAGGCGCGCATCTCATGTTCGTAGAAACCATGGGGAATGCGGCCGAGATAGATTATGCCTGGTGTGGTCTGTGTGGTGTTCAATTAGCCATGAAACATGATAATTATTGCCATGATATGTGGAAGAATAACGCAAGTATCAGAATCAGAATGAAAAGTGTAACCATGTAGGTGTCTTAAAGACTAATCGAATTTTTGTTGACTCATCATTGTATGCGTGCGGTGAAGAGTAGACGGGTGGTAGCAGTAAACAAGCAAACATACCTTTTCTCTGCCACTCAGCTTCTTCAACTTCTTGACCTTCTTCTCATCAGGCATTCCCGCCTTTGCCAATGCTTTAGGGTCAATGCCTTTTTCATTCTTAGCGTCGTCCTCCTCATCACTGCTCTCAAAGCCCTGTAGCAAAGTCGCAGTCTGATCGTCCGCCTCCTCGTCCTCAGAATCGGATGTGTCCGGCCCATCAACGTTCAACGAGATCTCAGCCTCATCCTCCGACTCCGGTTCTGGCTCCGGCACAACTTCAGGCTCGGCAGCCTTCTTCACCACCGGCTTTGTGGCATCCTTCTTCGCTGCTGCAGGCTTCTTGCTCTTTTTCTTCCCACTGGCATCCTTATCCTGCACCTTATCCCAGCCTCCATCATCGGCATCGCTCTCGGGATCCGAGTAGAAGTCTGCAGCTGTTTTCCGGGGAGCGGCCCTTCTTGGTGCGGGTGCGGGTGCAGGTGTAGGAGCGGCCTTCTTTGCGGCTTTGGTGGTCTTGCTCTTCTTTGCCTGTGGCGAGGCCGCGGGGGCAGCTGGTGGAGTAAGTTAGTACTGGAAGGGTGGGTGTGAATTGAGATGAGAGAAAGGGGGGGCTACCTTTGCGCTTCTTTGCTCCTTTTAAATCTGGTGCCATTGTGTGGTTTGTGGGTGGTGGGGAGGCGTGGAGATGGTGGAGGTTGGGACAGCAGGAACGAGTGCGTGTTATGAAAGGGTTTTTTTCTGCTCGACCCTAGTCGTTGTTGTGCCAAGACTGGGTGTTGTTGTCATGGTGAGTCACTCGGACAAATAACTCCCCTCGGAGTGTTTCCAAGGCGATCAACTTTGGCCGTTGCCTCTCAATGTTATCAGTATCTTACGGTAACATCTACACGCCCTTCGAAGCTTTGTTACCAAGTCTCCTCAGAACTACTGGACCGGAGTCTTGGGTGCGCGGGTTGAAGCTGAGAGTAAGGCACTTTTGGTTTTTCTAATATACTGGTCAGTTGACTTTGGTTGCGGTTGAGCCAAAGTATCAGTGCTTTTCGATTTCCTCAGCTGTATCTTCCAGCCTCCTTCAAGGCTTGCCTGAAATACACCGTCATCTGTACTAGTCTCAGTGACTGAGATGGGGCTGGTGCAGAATCAGTGCCAGTGTCAGTCAACCGCTCCGCTATTTCCTGCTATATATACGAAGACGACTTAACGGCCGACTTGGAATTGGCCGCTCACTCTATATATAGCCACCGGCTACCAGGTATGGGGTCGAGCAGTTTTCCAGCGGAAAAACATGACACCGTGACACTAGTCTTTATTGAGATTCGTTTTTTCACGCAGAATTCACCCAAGCAGAATTTAGATGGCCCCCTCTAAGCATCAGATACTGGCAATGTCAATGCGGGAAATCAAAGTTGACCAACGTGGAATGACCTTCATAGTTGACCGTCACCTAGTATGAGCCCGGGCCAAAGGATATCGGGGAGAAAAGTGTGGCAACTATGAGGGGATCCAGATGATCGTTTACTGTCAATGTATTAGCAGTCAACAGCAAAGAATTTAATCAGTGTTGGAGGTGGCGCCATGGCCTGTCTATTGCCAACACATTATTGTACACGATATCCCACAAACAACCGTATTATTCAAAATAACCCCCCCGAACGGCTTCTCATGTAGTCTTCGCCGATTCCTCCGGCAAGGAGATCGGGATACTAGTCCAGATCTGACAATATCTGTATTGCTTACATGCCATGCCATTCAATCAGAACAACATCTAATATCATCTCTCGCCACTTACTGTTCCACCCTACGCCTCATCTGCAGTTCTCCTGCACTAGCCACATCTTCGAAAGTGCAGGCATGGTGTGATGATTGAACCCGCTACAGGTTGTGAACCGAAGGCAGTGAATCAGGAATTAGGTATATCTGCTGGGCGTTTTGTAGAATTACTTCTATGGGAGTTCATGACGATGTAGCTAAAAGTACACTACATGTTGGTGTTAAAGTATATTGAGGGAGGATAGGAAAGGCGTTTTAACGGGTTGGAGACACCATGGATGATGCAATCAAACATTTCTGCGTCCCAAACGTTAACAGTAAACTCGAAGGTCATCCTGCATAATAACCGACTAGTGTATTCCATAATGACAGTGATGAGTCTCATTCTGCATCGATATCGAAGCAACCCAACCTTTCTTCTCCCATCAAGTATACGTATGTTACTTTAAGATTATGGCAAATTCGACGATCTCCGGATCCACGGCCCGAGTTGGGCGTAATTCTTGCGGAGTCAAATAGACATGTTATGGATTGTGTCTGGAGAAGCCGAGACTGACACCTGGAGATGGACATGTTGCTTCGCCCGATCAATGATTCCTCGAGTCTATCAAGTTTCTTTCACGGACATGAATACTCAGAGATTCGGTTTGGACAGGGAAAAATTGAGGACCCTCGTGACTGCTATACATGCTGTGTATTCTACAATTAGTGAGAAATCGATGGGACAGACAAAATGACAATTGGATATTCTGTGATATTCATGAAACCCCTGACCACACATTCATATCAGACCCCCACATCCCTACCCCCACATCCCTACCCCCACATCCCTACCCCTGGTCGCCGCCATCCCACTCGATAGCTCGTAACCAACGCATGTCGGGTTCGGTCAGTTTATGAATCTCTGTTCCGCCGTGAGCCATATCAGAGTAGTATTCACAATGGCACCCTATCCGACAAACGAAACCATGCACCCCTCCCTACCTATAGATACAACATATCCGGTCCGGTCTAATATCGGGGCACCGAAACCGCGTGCGACTCCGGATGAAATAGTCAAACGCGCGGGTTTCCAGCTGCGATATCCCCCGGTTATGGGGTTTGATCTTCCGATATGCGTGATACTCTCCACAGAGTCTCACTCGCGCTTAGACTTTTGGAGGATGCCCGCGACCGCATGAAAAATCGTTGATCATCGGGCACATGACCCAGAGTACATTGCCGCAGCATGTATGGTAGATACTGCGACATCATGTACCTGTATGCCCTATATACGCGCGGAAACTATACATCACAGTACATGATACATAGGGCATGTACACAGTATAAGTTACGCGTACGCAGCTTCTCCATTGAGATTCCCCCTTTGGGGTGTGGCTGGAACCGAACAAAAAAAAGGTGTAGATATATCGTCGACCACGAAAAGTGACGCTGCTGGGGTGTATATGATACAGAGCCCTACCCAGTCGTTGCTATCGCAGCTCGGGGTCCTGCGGAGATGATGATAAAGTTTCATAAAGAGTGGATGACAGAGAGAGGGAAATCCGCCTAGGTGGAAGTAGACTTGGATGGATGGAAAAATTGGCCACGAGTATGAGATGAGATGGGGTGCTGCCGTTTTTTTGTCGCGAAGGGCAGACAAATGCCGGATATCCAGCCATCTACAGCTTGATGACGATGACGTGCAGCTGTGCGACCGTTAGAGATTGTACCCGACCCCATCCCATCCCACCCCATGCAGCATGATCGCTAACAGGGAAGGCGGCTGGAACGTTCGGTACCTTTTTATTATAATAGGTATCTCGCTCGGGTCGGTTCTGAGGCGAAGATGAGTGTGATCGGTTGAGTGCAGAGCGAAAAAAATGTTTCATATCGAGAGGACGCCGACACGCATGAAGGTAGGCAGGCGGGCAGGTTCTCGTGTGACGTGCGACAGAAATTTTTCATCAAATCATAATAACTGGTAATCTTCTTGTTCTGTTCATCAGCCAGCCAGCCAATGCAGTTTCTGCACTCCAGAGGGAAACAAAAAAAATGCGTCAGACGTGACACTTTCTCGTGAGGCAGGACGATGCGAGGAAAAAAACACGATTCATCATTATTTTTTTGCGCTGGCCCTTACATGTAGCCGCCCATGTCATCAATAACAACTCCTGTTATGTTTGTCTCTGGTAGTGCGATGGCTTGCTGGATATGACGATCAAGATAAGAGAGGGCCTGAACACATTTTTGTTGTTGTTTGCTGTACGAATGATACCGCCACCACCACCGATTTCAACACTCCACTCTTGCATCGACTTCCGTATTTCCTCCCGCACCACACTACAGTCTGCCTGTCGTGTTGTCGTCGTCAGAGTCAGAAGATACACCACAGAAGGCAACACAACACAGTCTCTGACTGTCCGTGCCAGCAACCTGCAAGACCCCATGGCGCAGCGGGGGACAATCATCCTCGAGGGGGATCGTCAGCATACTAGCAGCAGCAAGCAGTAGGCAGCAGCTGCAGCGTAAAACGTCGGAGGAATTTATTTCCCCCTGCCCTTGAAGAGAGACAGACAGAAAGAAGGAAAGAAAGGAAGGAAGAAGAAAGCGAACGACAGCCCCACGGGGTTGCTTGAGGTGTTATAAGAGTCCACGATTCTTGCGGCTTCCTCAAATGGTATCTAAAAATGCAATCGCCGAGCTTCGTGTTGCCATACAATAATGACGCCTTCTGTTTCTCCGAAGTTAACTTACATATGTGTCAAAATTTGTTCGCCGGACGATGATTTGCTTTGTCGTCCGTCGTTGGTTGACGATATGCGGCAGCGGTGGCGGTTCGAGATCGAATTGTCCCGTACCCATCTCCTGCACAGCGGCAAGCTGCGTTGTCGATTCCGTTCACGCGGGATGGGAATGGACAACGTACGTGATGTGGTGGTACATCTACTCTCCGCCAGAAACCGACGAATAAACGAACCTACCTGGTTTATATGATATTTATATGATATGAGGAAAATCTAGAACATTAGTGCTGAATGATGGTAAATGATGATCTATAATTCGCCAGAAAATTCCATATTACACCACACATACCAGGACCAGAATAGGCAGTGAATCTTTTCTTTTTCCACGCAAGTTGTACGGAGAAATCGAAGTAGCCATGATGTTGGCGGGCGGTCGTCCAGAAGTCCGGGGATTCAATTTTCCAGAACGGGCACAGAACGCGTTAATTAACCGCTGTTCGGCGATAAACGTCTACTTATGTATCTCTACTATGTATGCTCGATTCATCTCCCTCTCCCCCGTCTCTTGTGAACCACATTGATCAATAATGAGACGACGATTCAGCCACTAACACCCGATACCGATCTGCTGCTGTTGGTTTGGTGAGATCTCCCTCCTTCGGGCGTAATGAACGAAGGTTTGAGGCTTGCAAGTCGTCGAACCTTCAATGGACGGAGCTAGGATTGGAAGAAGTACATATGAGCTACATATTCAGTGGCGCCGCAGTAGAGTGGGAAGTGTATCATTAACGTACCAAGTCCGCCCCAGGCGATGATTAGTGAATGCACGCAATTTTATCCTACGCGACACGTCTCACCAGTCTTTAAATGTGAGAGTGAGCTCTATGGATTGTCTAGGTGAGAAGTTCCACTGGTACAACTCATGTGCCTCATAATGATACAATGGCGAGGGTTGTGTGGGTTAGGTGTTGGTGTCCTCTCTCCTTCACCACAGCCATGATAAGTTGCGCGTCACCATAGATGCCAATTACGGGTACATGTGAATCAGTTTAAATGGTTTCATGATGATGGTGACAAGTGTGAGGTGGGTTATCACGAGCCACCGATAAGCGTAAGCTCGCTTTGGATATTGAGTGAGCCATGCTGAGGCCTGTACAAACACGTAAGTCTATGCAGTTAATGTGGTCAATTCGCCCCTCGCCCCCAAACCGTGTCTTTCAAACTCACTTGTGGCTCATGAAGACGTTCTTTCGATGGCTAATTGCCAAGTGTTATAAAGACAGAGATTGAGCGATGTACTCTGTTCGTCAACGTGGCTCAGCGCAATCGCAAGTCGCGGCATAGGTGAGTGCTCGTATATGCGTACGTTGGCCATGCACAAACAGGTAGTGGCGCCATAACGCCTGTAACGATACTGTTGGTGGAGATTGCTAGCAAGTTGCCAGCAAAGGCCGCACCGCAGTACACGATAACTACCGGCAGTACTGAGGCGAGAGTTAAGCAGCAACCGTCCTTTTATGATTAGCCTTTGGTTGCGAACGGGGAAGAAGCATCGGGGAAGCGGCATAGCGAGATGGCGACAGCCGGGTTAGACGAAGCCGAAAGGCAAAGGTAAATGCAACCTTCCAATTGGCAAACTCTGTTTTTTTAAAATTCAACCTCGAGGTGAGGGTGAGGAATCTGCGACAGTCCGCGCATAGATCGGTGAGCCCTGTCGGCAAATCCCTATACCTTCCGGCGTGATAGTACATGTATCGGCAAACTCGAGTAGAGAGTGCAGATTGGGGGTCCAACCAAGCTCTCCACATAGAGAAGACTTCTGTGCGAATAGAGTCCAAAATGGTGCTATCCGGAGTGCTGTGCAGCATCCGTATGCACGTACTAGGAATTCTCAGATTGTCTATACGGCACTCCTGATCCACCACACAACCCAACAGAATTCGAAATGTATGGGTGAAAGTTGATTCGGCGCAGCCAGCCCATCATGCTCCAGAAGGGCCCGTACTGAAGTGAAAGTGCCCACAAACAGCAAGTCTGGTACATAAGCAGCACCTGAGAAGCGGTTCCCAATCAGACAGGTCTGAGGTTGTTGCAAATAGCCTGTCTGTCGGTTGATTGAAATTTTGTCCACTGGGTGTGCCCCACGTACCGGCAGCTGGACTGGTGTAGAGATGCTTATAGTTCCTCGATGGCCGAACGAGAGTTTAAGGCATGTTTGTCCATAGGCAGAAGAAATCTGCTGCGGACTGCTCGGCCACAAGCCAAGATAACTCTACTTCTACACCCCCGTATCTTGCCGAAGGTGCACAATCGGTAACGGTCGCATAGCGGGTGGTGGTGATCAACCTTTCTGAAGAATTTTTTTTGCCTTTCAACAATTGTGAGTAGTGGTCAACACGGCTGCAGGCAAGTAATTTCCCTTCCGCGGGAACCGGGAACAATGTGTGGGTTGCTGCTCTCTGCATCGAGTGAGTACGAGCAAGAACGGAGGATCTCACCAGTTAAGTTGGGGACGGCGGCGATTCATCGCAGTGAGAAAAACAACATAGGCATACGAGTAAGGAGGTGTGGTGTTCATTCAGGCTGGGGGGGACAAAGAGAGTGGGTTGATAGTCTTTTAATGCTGCAGCGCGTCAATCTTCGAAATTGCGTAGAATCCAATTATCAATTATCAAAAAGCAAAAAGGAGCCGCTACAACCACACACAACAGCTGCTATACTTTCTTTTTTTTCTAGCAGTTGGTGTGTGGACATGCATGTGGTTCGCCATTGCCATCACAAAAAAACTGCCTATAAAAATTATCAGTTAGAGCAGGAGGAGCGGCGCAGGAGCGGCGCAGGCGTTGGTACATAGGACATGCAGACGCGTCTTCTAGATATAGGACATAGGAACGTGATATCTCAGGTGTTTGATCGCTCCACTTTCTCGATCGATTTCATCTTGATCGAATAAATTAAAAAAATAAAATGCGTGGGAGGCGTTTGAGTTGTTAAGGTACTTTAAGTACTAAGTGGATTTGGCCCGATGGGTTCTACCGGTACGTCCTGGTAGGGAGTATGGGTTACCTTCCATGCGGGTTGGCTCCTCCCCAGTGATTTTTGATATGATATCGATCCTTCCTTCTTTATTTTCCGAATTCGCATGAAGCGTGGTAGAGTTTGCACTCCCACCATTTCCAGGCATTCTCCTGTCTCCTGTGTCTCACTTGAACTTTGGACTCATGCTGGACAGTGCAGCGGCGCAGTGTGATCCAAAAGCTGCCTCCCGATGATGCACAAACCATAAAACCATAAACCATAAAAGAGAGCTGCAGCATGTAGAGTACTTGGAGAGAAGAGCGTAGAGCGTAGCGTGTAAGTAGAGCGCAGAATGGAATTGGATATCGTGAGCCATGCCATCCCCCCGTAAATCTTGAAATTCCGCGCTGTTCGTTACAGATTCATGCCGTAGTAAGCATAACTGCCCTTCCGCTCTCATCTATCAAATCATCTATCTCACCACATTGCTTCACAACCCCTCCAATCCGTGAACCGGATACTAAATTCACAGCTACTTCCACGCTTACTCGAGCAGTGTTCACGCTTTAGCTCTGCAGGCCCGCAGCCACGGACGGCCAAAACCATGGGCCGCTACTCCTCGAGACTCCATACGGTAACTGCTAACCCCGGCCCCCCCCAAAACACTCCTAACCAACTAAACTCGCCTCTAACTACGCCCATTTAAAAAAATCTTATATATGAGGACCGTCCACCCTTTTTTATGGCCCGCTTTCCGAATTGCCTTCTCTTCCACTGCCCATTCCCATTCCCTTCCTCCTATCCCTATAAAGACTTATAATTGTCCACCTCTTCACTTCCCTCGTTTTTGAGAGAGTTGCTGTTCACTGTCACGTCACATCAGATCATCATCACCCCGTACGACCGCCTATATCTGCTGGCTTAGCTTGTCCTCTTTCGATATTTTCTCCTTTCACGGAAGTTGGTACCTTAGACCTAGAGCTTGACTACACAACAACCCAATAACAACAACACAACCACCACCAAATAACACCAACATTGTAACAACCACTTCACCTATCGTCATCTAGTCGCTGTTTGGTGTGTGTATTTCGTCGTGGAACGTAGAGGATCTAAATCGTCCATCTCGATGGACTCTAGTCACGGACCACACAGCCATAGTCACACGAGCCATGGCAGCCAAACTTCAATCCACCTGCAACCATCGGCAGATGGTGACTACGAAAGCACTGGCGCAACGGCTCCTGCAATTGAAATTCCGGCCAACTCCGGCCATGGCGTACCATCAACACCGACAACAGGATACGATTACCAGTCAACAGCACCTAATCCCGCCCCGACGAAACGTTCGAATGAATCGAAGCCCACATCCGATATAATATACCCCGTTTGTAAACGAATTCGAGTTGAAGCGTCGACTACCCCCCCTACGGCGGCTAGCTGCTCGCCCCCTGTATCGCCAACTTCCGGAGCCGAATCGTCAAGGTCAGAATGTGCTGTGGAGAGGTCTTCAAGTCATCGGTCGAAGCCCTCGGGTACAAAGCCACCTGGACGGTCGAGATCACTACCAGCTACTTTTCGAAAAAGGAGAAGGACTCAGGATAACTTGCAGCAACACTTACCCCCAGTTACCCTGAGCACGTTACAAGAATTGGACCTGAGCGAGATCTATCGCAATCCCAAACTACGGCACGATGTGGTTTTTGACGCGCAATTACATTTCAGGCCGAATTTGGATGGAAGTAGGGGGAGGAGAAAGCGGGAACAGGCGGATATATACTGGAAGCTAGTTTTGCATGAGTGTGAGATGCTATTCGCGAATGTTCGGAACCGACAGGCCAGAGTTGCAAGAATGGCTGTCAAATTACCCACTTTATTCAAGACCATGAAGGATATATTGTCTACATTGGTTCCCAAGAGCGACAGAGATGAAGTTGAAGCAGCGCTGGATCATCAACTACTGATGCAGCAGTTGGAACACGGGGTCTTGGATTTCAAGAAGCTCTCACAGTGGCTCGCGGGTGTGTTGAAGGCGCATTGCGCTCCTATGAGAGACCAATGGGTGGAACAGATGGTTTCACGGGTAACTTATGGTGTTGATAATCAAATGACTTCGGCCTTAGTTGATGGTTTGAAAATGGTTTTTGGGATACTGGAAGCAATGAAGTTGGTACGTCTTTTGTCTTGCTCATTGTGCAGCAGGTGAGTTTCCCCCAATTTTTGACATATTCTAACTTTTTCAGGATGTTGCGAATCATCAAATTCGTACCCTCCGACCACATCTAGTTTCAACGGCCGTTCATTTTGAACAGAATTACTTCCAAGAGCGGATAGAATCAGGTCGTCTGGATATGAGGGAACCCAGGACTTGGTTCCAGAACGCGATGAAAGAGGGCACAGAACAGTATGTCGCGTTTACCGAGGCGACTACCCAACTGCTCATACCATCAAAATACTCGGTTTATCCTGCCACATTCACGTTCGATTTTGAGCGATTGGATGGGATAAGGGACGACATCCGCGAAGCCACCTGCCTAAAGCTTGCCATCCTGTTCTTTCGGCAACTGACTTTGGCTTCCAAGCGTGATATGGATGCTGCGACTGTCGATAACCTTCGTGCGAAGTTGCTAGCCATCCTGAGTGAAGAGGAAGGTCCCTATCGATGGATCAAAGGCAGTAATGCGGTTGCGCTGCATATTGCGCAGGCTGCTCACGAGTTCAATGGTAATTCTGGCTTTGTTGATGCAACAATGGTCAAGGTGGCGGAGGGCTGGTTCGATAAGCACCTCCGCGTCAATTCGCCAATTTATGTTCGCGTGGAGCAGGACGTCGTCAAAGACGTCACGACATTGGTGCTCGCGATAATGAAGGGGTGGTCGTCTCTCTCAACCTCTCCGATAATGCAAGCAGCCGATCTCACTGGTTCCTCGGTGCAGCTTACATCGATCTCTCAGAGAATCGCTCACATTGCATTCCTGCACTGGCGTATTTTTAGCAAACTTTACCTCAGCTCATAGTTGCGCCTTGTTACGAGGGTGTTTTATCTCTTCATAACCTTCTTTTTGGGCTTTTCGGTCCTCATGCTTTGATACCTCTACTATGTTTTATTGATACTTTTGGATTACAGTATACCATCCGCACTTGCTTCGTTTTCCTATCGTCAACTCTTTAGTCTGTTTCTTCCTGGGAGGTGGGTTGGTCTGGTTTTTGTTTTATATCTGGGTATTTGCTTTTCAAGTTTGGGGGCGTCCATTAGAGGCAGTTTATTTTTTATTTTTTCTTGTTTTGGACAAAAGAATGCTTCCAGGTATTTGACTTGCATATTTGAACGGGGTTGGGTTTCGGGAAAAGTCTTCTGCACTGCAATATGTACTTCCCCTTTGTTCTGTGTTTCCTTTCGTCATTGGGTAGCCTCGGTGTACATTTTGGACTACCCACCCCATCATCTATCAGCTGTCATACTTCCATTTTTACAAGCGACTCATGCTTATCATTCTACACCCCAAGACGGATCAGGATGTAAATAGAAACCTGGCGGGATATCGCGGATAAGACTTAATTATTGATTCAGATTGAAGGGGATGGATGGATGGATGTGGATGGGTTGGTGATATGCAGGAATGAAAGAAGGCGTTTACAATACCATACATAAGTAACTCCAAAACAATGGATGGTGATCTGCGATGTGACCTGGCATGAATTGAACAAACAGAATGTGCATGGATATAGGACCCTGCATATGGAGATATATTGGAGCAAGTGCGCGGTGGTATGCTGGATACTTTAATGCATTGCAGATGGATGGACAGATGATTGCATCAAACGAACATATCACGCCCCCGGGTCCCTGTGAGCGTTACACATGGCCTCAAGGCCCTATATCAGGTAAATATGATTTCCTCGCGTTTCAAGGGCGCACCGCGGGGCTAGCTATATGTTAAGTAATTTGCCACATACCTGGAACCAAACATCAGACGTACACGTTCAAACGCCGGGTTCGTTGATTGAGAATGTATCCTCTTTTTTCTCTCTTAAAGTATATGGGGGTATATATATGCTCACGGCATTTTGTAGGAATCAGGAATTGCGGTGCGAGAAAAGTTAGCGCACCCGGTGAAACGTGGGGATAACCTTAAATTGCCTTCTGGGTACGTTCCGCTGCGGAATTAATCATCCATCGATATCACCATCATCGGAGGAGGACGCGATAAAAATAATGTTATACCCATCCCCTCCCTCTCCCTAGCTCCCTGTGGGTCCCGGGCCCATCCCTCCGTCCTTCCTCCAGATGCAAACACCCATAACCACCCACCCGTTCGTCTCATGAGACTTTACAAAGCGTTTGCTCTTCC
>MU122134.1:357502-430991 GCA_014904905.1 Wilcoxina mikolae CBS 423.85
TACGGTATGTACCGACCGAGGCATGTTAGGGTACATATTTCGGGGTGAGACGATGGGGGGAGTTTGGGTTGGAGTTGCTCAGGTTGTAAACGGAGTTACATAGTTAGGGTTTTTCGGGAAGTGCTGATGTGATGTGATGGGCGGGTTAAAAAGTGATATCTAAACTGTTAACCATGATCATGATGTGCTGCAGTGGCGTGCAGGTTCTTTTAGATGATTTTTTTTGTTTGTAAAAGAAATGGTTGGATGGAAGCAAACGCCCAGAGGGCGCAACTTTGCCTTTTGAGATAGTAATGGTTAACTTCGGGTGGTTCGCCACCAACGCTGCCGATTTTTTTGTGACTGAACGATCGCGAAGGCGCTCACGGTGGGGTTACGTAGCGATTGCAGGATGCAAGAGAGAGGTACAGTAGGTTCATCTGATGGATGGATGAGAAGAAGAAGAACGGGGCGGAGTACCGGATGTGTACTCTTCCTGAGGTACGCCGGATGTAGAACCCCTACCTATCGACCTGAGGTACCATGGATGCGTCTCTCTTCTCACCCGAAAGGGAAGTCTAGGCATACGCTGCCAAGCCATTGGATGCGATTTTTTGCGTGCATCTGTGTACTTTGAACCTTGATGGCTTGATGGCGTACCTAACCTTCACAACGACGATGATGTTACTTTCTTCACCACAACCGGCCTCAACAGCAGCAGCAGCAGCAGCAGAAATGTTGCCCTCCGCTATCTCCCCCGGCGCGCGCATCTCCCTGCTGATATCCTGTCTGGTCGTCATCGCCGCAATGCAGTACCCAATTCTCCTCTCGTACTTCCACCCCAACGACGCAGCAGCGGTGACCGGACTATCGGGGGAGCGTGGGAAAGTCCTCGCTGCGCTGGCAGGATATTCAATGTACAAGCAGCGGACGGCGAACGAGCTACATAAGAAGCGGAGCGCATACAACAAGTTGAAAGCTCATCACAAGTCGGTGTGTAAAAACTTCACTTCATTTTTCACGTGCAACCCTTTTCATGAGATTGAGGTTTTGTTAAGATACAATTCCCACGTTTTGAAATTTTTTATTTCTTTTTGTGGGAAAAAAATATAATATAGCTCCTTGCCTCAACCGTCAAATACGTTCCTAAGATCTCGAATGCTACAAAAACGGTGGAGGTTAATAACAAACTCGCACGCGCGATCAGAGATCATGGGTTGAGGTATTACAATATCACACCGTTTGAACTCCGCGCGTATGAGAGGATGCAACGGTCAGCGGGGGATCATAAACATGTCGTCCAGGCGTTGAAACACTTTGTGAGGGACTGGTCGGTGGATGGGGTTCATGAACGTGATGCTACGTTCCCGCAGATACTCCATACACTGGATACACTTTTCCCTAAATCTCCCGAGCGTGGAGGCGTGCGTGTTCTTGTCCCCGGGGCCGGCCTAGGAAGACTCGCGTATGAACTTGCTGCGAAGGGATTCGACGTCGTCGCGAATGAGTACTCGACATATGTCAACCTCGCGTGCCGCTACATGTTCTCTCTTCACACTGGCAACCCGGACGCAAAAACAGACATGCACGCTTTCCACCCGAACATAAACTGGTGGAGCCACCAGCGGACTACCGAGTCACTTCTCCGCGCCGTGACATTCCCGGATACCCTCCCATCACGGGAGGCACTAACTCGGCTAAAACTTGTGGAGGGTGATTTCCTGTCCGTGTTCCTGCCGCATGAGAAGGAGGCGTTCGATGTGGTTACTACATTGTTCTTTATCGACACGGCAAGGAACATCGTAGCATACTTGGAGACAATCTATACACTTCTGAAGCCGGGGGGAGTGTGGGTGAATCTTGGACCGCTGTTGTATGGGACTGCGCCTTGGGTGGAGTTGAGTTTGGATGAGGTTCTTAAGGTGGCGGAGAAGATTGGGTTTGAGTTGATGATGTTGGGAGAGGAGTGGGGGGAGGATACGTTTCCTGAGGTGGAACACTGGAAGGGGAAGGTTAGGGGAAAACTTGCGGGGTATAGTTGGGATCAAGAGGGGTTGAGTAGGAATGCGTATTTGGCGCAGGGATGGGTTGCGAGGAGGGGAATGTGATGTGAGGGATGGGGGAGGCACACCTTACATTACACTGCTGTGGCATGGAAAGAAAGGCGTGATGTGAGGGATCTTAAACGGATTCTTTACAAAATAATCAAATTTTTAAAGTAGCATGAATGCATGCGTCTCCCTCACTTTTTTGTGCCGCCTCGAGTGATACATACTACATGGCCCTCAATTAAAATAATTGCACTTCACCTTATACATAAAAGTGCACTTTTTTTTGATCTGCAGCCCAACAGCTTGTTTTCCACGTGGGCCCCGCCTCGGCCTCGGCCCCTCCCTCCCTTTCGCTAATCTGGATGGATGAAAATTCGTAGGATCGACGCTAAGAAGATTTTTCAATCCCGAGTACTAAGAAGTAGACCTTTGCATTAAAAATGTGGATCCATCCCCGTGAAATTTTTTTGACCGACATGCACGGGAATGGAATGGAAATGTGTAGATGAAGCTTAAGGCTATTGGAACGCCACCGCCACAACCGGTAGGTTCCAGTGGTCTTGACGGCGGCGGCGGCGGTGAGGGATAAGGTACTTTTGGGTTTCGGACTTTGGATGCTAGAGGTTGGAGGTAAGTACACAGAGCGGCCCGAAGTCGGAGAAAGAGGAGGTTTTGAGTTGGCCCACGACGGACGACAACGAGTCGAGAAGATTCCATGCGGTGAGAAAAGGTGAGGGATAAACATCAGCGAATATAGGCCTTTTGTGAATGGGAGATGGGATCCAGTGGGGCCCCGGTGAGGATTTGGTGGATTTATAGTTACATATAGTGGTAATTGGTTGGATTTCTTACATTCGTGATTTACTGGGGATCCGGAGATGGATGAGAATTCTGTCGTTACCGTAGATACACCTGCAGCTACTGGTAGGTCTAGTTACAGCTCTAATTGGATCATTCTCGAATGTGAATTTTTGGATTTGCTCCGGGTCTTTACCGTACCCCCACGCCCGCAAGCGCTCCGGATCCGAGTATGTTGCAGCGGTGGGGTTTAGAATTTTTCAGCTTGGAAAAAGTTTGAAGAGAGTAGGCCTGTCGTCATCACTACTGACTGAGTACTGGGGAAAAAATATGGAAATTGGCTTTTTAGCGGACGATACCAGTGGGTGTGTTGAGTTTCCGTATCTAAAGAGACTCATATATATGGGAGGCCCAAAAGGGAGAAAATGCCGGGCCATCGGAAGTTGATACGAGGTCGGTGGAGAATAGAATATCATACATATAAGCTTCCTTGCCAGCTACAGCACATGCAAACGGCATGGGAGTTTTTGACCGACGGGAATCAAGTATGGATCCGGTGAACCCTGGAAGGTAGCCTGGTAATATAATAACAGAGGATTGATGGGTATAGTAACCGTTACCTGCAGCCTGGATTCCGGGTTTCGGATTCCTAGAACTAGAAATTCGAATAACTTTTTGCTGCCGGAAGGAAGGCCAATCAGTGGGTTCGAAAGGAGATGATGAGCCCTGACTCACTCGGAGGTGGCAGAGATACATGTTGCGGGCCGAGGACCCCTCTGCACATACTCTATTTCTTTGGTTTTCATGTCTGGAATGTTCTGTGGTCTTAAGCTTGCTTAAGACTATTGCCCGCCGGCAAGAAGCTTGATTACACAGACACGTGACCAAACGAGTGATATACAGTGATCCTGGAAGAATGAAATGGGTCGACTCCTCACGAGTAGCAGTCTATTGAGTGGGAGTCTGTGTGGCCGTCGATCACCATGCTAACACATTCCTTGACTGATGGTGCTGTTGTCCATGATGGGTATATCAAGAAAGTTTTCTGGATATATACCTAGGTAGATACTGAGATACAGGGAAATGGAGCACACAGGGTCTGAGCCATTCTGCTAGCATTCCAGTCAATAGGTAATAACTGATTAGAGCCTCTGTGGTTTTTTGTGCTGGTGAAGGCCGCTGCTTAAGACAATCGTCTTCGCGTAGTGGAGCGGCCAGTTCTTCTGTTCGGGTCCAGGTTGAGATTCCGCGAGTGACGGTGAGTGATTCGCTTTGTCACACAGCAGATGTTTATACGTCAGCATCGCGAACATCACATGTCTTATCTCGCATGCGTTGTTCTTCCCCGCGCCTTGTGCACCTGACTCCGCCTCACTGCAGAAGTTGGATGTGGTTGGTGCCGTCAAAGAAAAAACAAGGCTAGCCAATGCCAGCAAAACATGTGTGTGTGGTGCCATGTATGTGCATGTGTCTCTACAACGAACATCTTGTACATTGTTTCTTCAACGTTCTACATCCTCCCTCGCAATCAAACCACCATACGCATACCCGATCCCTTTCTAGGTTTTCTGTCGCAAGCCGTTGAAAAATTGACATTGAAAACATGAAATTCCGTGGCTGGTTGGCTCGGTTTCGAAATGGTAATAGAATTAGGGATGATGAGGAAGCGATTGATGAAAACCCGTCGGCTTCGTCGTACTATTCTTCTTCTTCTACTTGGTCACTGCAACATTCAAACGCTAAAACTACTTCTTCTTTTTCTTCCGCTTCTTCCTCTGATCGACGGGAGTTTGCAGTTGACGATAACCACCACGACGACGATATGGATAGGTTCTCGCGAATGCAGAGAGACAGCGCGGTGGATGAGGAAGAGGAGTTTTTGAGAAGACAGATTGAAGAGATTACACTATGGGAGCGAGAACAGGCGGGGAAGGGGACAGAGCCGTACAGAGGAAGTGGGGGATATGGAGACCCGTATGCTCCAAGACAGCAGTACTTCCCTACATATGGCTACAACTACGATTCCGATTCCGACGATAGCGATCTCTATAGCCGGCCTCCTCCCCGACAACCTCCCGCTCCTCCGCCCCTCCTGCGAGCCCCATCTCCACCACCCATACTTCCTCCTCCGCCCCCGCCTCCGCCTTCACCTCCACCACCATCACCACACCCCCGCATCACCCCCGCCCGCCGTAACCTCCCGGAACAATGCGTCAGCTGCACAGAGATCATAGCGCCAGGAAGCCATGTGTACCACGCAGGCCAGAAATGTAACCATGCGTTCTGTAAGAGCTGTCTGGTGGAGTTTGTGATGGCGAATGTTGAGGGAGATGGCACATTCCCGCCTAGGTGCTGTAGGGGGCCGATAGATAAGGAGGTTGTGAGGAGGGTTTTGGATACTGAGGCTTGGGGGAGGTGGGAAGAGAGGGAAATGCAGGGCCCGGAGAGTGTAATGGGGTTTTATATGTAAATTTACCGGGGGAGGCGGAGGGGGAGTAATGGACGTTGTGGGTTGACGAGTGAGAATGTGTGATGAGATGGTGTGTTGCGAAAGTTATAGAGTACGTGGGTTGGTTCCTAATGGATTCAAGAGTTACTCAGCAGAGGAGGTGACGGTAGAAGTACGGCTCTAACTATGGGATTTAATTATGCATGTACAATAGCTTGAATCTTATATGCTATATTCCATGATCATGCAATTGACTACGTACTTAGTATATACCATATGATACAAACCACAACGCCAGCAGACGCCGCAAACCCTCGATAACGCCACTCTCATGAACATCCCCTCACCCAGTCAACATAAACCTACAGGACAGTACCATTTCGAATTATCCCTAGAGTAGTGGAAATATTTAGAGCTGAAGGTAGCCAACCGAGAATTAAATATTATCAAGGGCATATATAGTCTTTCAGGTAATCCTGGGTTGGTCAGAAGCGCGGATCGAAATGAATAACGCTCAGTACATGCGAAGGAGAGCAATTGAGACTTGAAGCCAAATCAAACCCACTTAATCGAAGAATGAATGGGGCACCGTCACTGTGGTTCTAGTGAAGTAGGTTGCAATGTTGTATTGAGGGATCCGTAACATCCTACCGTGGAGTTTCCTATGGATCATAGATCATGGACTAAAGGGCTTATCCGCAATACACCATGTAAAACCAATAAAGACACTTCTTTGAAGGTCAAAACCAACATGTTTTGATTTTGAAATCGCATTCCAGCACTTCTCATCACTCGCCGGTATGACAGCAGGGTAAAAAGCCCTCGCGGTTAGCGCGTTAATTGTGGATCAAAAATGACGTTACAGAGCCCCACCAACTTTCTCCTCTCCCGCCAACCGCCTCCACGACACCTACGCAGCCACCAACTCACCGCTCGCTGTGCATCTTCACCTTCTCCCGCCCTCTGTAGCTAGTATTGGCCTTTGTTCTGATGCGCGTGTGTGTAAATATGATCTTGTAAGTGCTAAGCCCGTCCGTCAACTCCAATTCCCCATCAGCTTTCTAACGAAAACTGTAGATATCCAATACTCGATGTACCTTCACCCTGCGGCAGGCACCAACACAGACTCAGGTGCTGATTGTTCTTCCAGATCCCCTTCCGCCGGTCCCACCCCCTCGAGCTCTCCAGCGCCGTAAAGCAATACATATCCACCAAATATGACCAACACCCGGACATGTTTTCATCGGACCTAGTCGCCATCGACCGTCTCCGCACAGATGCCATGCATGTACAAGAACCACACGAGAGCGGGATCCGGAAACTCGCCGAGTACGCTGCGCAGCTACAATGGATTGGCGGGAAGTTCCCAATCGATGTCCGTGACCCCCGCTCTGTCTTCCCAGAGTGCGGGTTAGCTGACAGTCAGACGCAATAACAGATCGGTGCGGACTTCACATGGTATCCAGCACTCGGGTACAACACGCACAAACCTGTGACCCAAAACAACCTACAATTCGAACGCGCAAACATCCTCTACAATCTCGCCGCCCTCTACTCCCAGCTGGGAACTGCTAGCCGCACTACATCCGCGACAGGGTTAAAGGCTGCATGCAACTACTACTGCGCCAGCGCTGGCGTGCTGAAATACCTTCACGAATCCGTCATCCCTGAGCTCCGTAGCACGCCGCCGGAGGACATGGATGCGATGACGCTGGCGTGTTTAGAGCAGCTGATGCTGGCTCAGGCGCAGGAGTGTTTTTGGCTCAAGGCCGTGCAGGACGGTAATAAAGACTCCATTATTGCCAGGCTAGCCGCCAGCGTCTCCGACTACTTTGACTCCGCCGCTGAGTTTGGAAGAAAGTCTTCTAGCATCTGCTCCGAGTGGATCTACCACATGAATGCTAAGCACTGTCATTTTGCGGCTGCAGCACAGTTTCGTCAATCGCGTGATTGTCTGGAGAGATCAAAGTACGGTGAGGAAGTGGCGCGGTTGCAGGATGCGCTTGTGGCTGTAAAAGTGGCGTTGTCACAGCAACGGTATCTGAATAAACAAGTCCACGACGACCTGGAGGGGCTGAAAGAGAAGGTTATAGAAACACTCAAGGGTGCGGAGAAGGATAACGATATGATATATCTGAGTATGGTCTGCCCCAAATTTGAACGAATACGGCTGACGTAGACCCAGACCCGGTACCGTCGGCGGCATCCCTCCCAAGGATAATCAGAGCTTCAATGGTAATCTCACGCATACCAAAGGAGGTCTCGGAGGGTATAAGTTTGTTATCCGATAAAGGACCATATAGCGTACTATTATTCGCAAAGCTCGTACCATTTGCAGTTCATGTAGCTGCCGGTATTTACGCAGAAAGACGAGACAGGCTTGTCAACAATACCATAATCGACGAGCTAGATACTCTAACAACAAAGCTCCACGAGTACATCCCCCCTACTTCCTGAATAGTATGTAACTAACAACGGCGACAGCCTCCTACAATCCCTAAATCTTCCCGGTGCTCTGCAAGCTCTAGAAAAACCCCTTGGTCTCCCACCCGGAATAATAGCACACGCGGAGGAGATCAAACAGCAAGGAGGGATCGAGAAGCTCATCTCCTCAATGCAGGATATCAACAAACTACGAGACAACGACATAGCAATGTACAAAGATGCCACCGAACTACTCCGCTCCGAAGCTGCAGAAGACGAAAAATCGCGGTCCAAACACGGCACAGACCGCTGGAACCGAGAACCCTCTCACGTGGCTGCAGCGAAGCTGATGGACCAAGTGACCGAGTATGACGGATATCTAAAAAGCGCCGAAAACTCAGACAAACTCGTACGAGAGAAATTTGCCGAGTTTGAAGGCGTGATAAGGCTTCTTGGAGGAAGTCTTCATGAGTTAGAAGATTACGTGCCTAACTCTTCACGCGCAAAGTTGACGCCAAAGATGGATCGCGAGGTGGGGAAACTACGACAATGTATCAACGAAGCAACTCGACTCGAATCTCGACGACAGCGAAAGATAGAGGCCCTACGACAGAAAGCCAAGGCAGACGATATCAGTAAGTCCCCAGCCCCCCCCTCCCTTACTCCGCCTCTTTTAATAAAACAGACACCTACATCCTTGCTGAAGCCGGCCGGCTCGAACGCGCAAACCCATTACGTAAAGTAGAAACCGCCGATTTCGAGCCTCTCTTCATCTCCCGCCTAGATTCCCATTACAGTGCCGATAAGCAAATCCTCTCTCAAGAAACCCAAGATCAGGAAGAGCTCGTGGCGCGGTTGAAAGAAGCAAACACATCCTTTTTAGCATGCAGAAAAATGGATTCCTCTCTCAAAGAACGAGAAACCGCCATCCAGACACTCGAGAACGGGTTCATGAAGTACAAAGAACTAATCGGCAATCTTAACGTCGGCAGAAAATTCTACAACGATCTGACACGGTTACTATCGCGCTTCCGGGATGAGGCTAAACACTTTGCGTGTCAGCGACGAGTGGAGGCTGGACAGATTGAAGTGTAAGTTTTTCTAGTCTTATCAGGGAGAGGTGATATGTTTGCTGATGATGATGGTGGGTGGACATAGGGGAATCACAAGTTCGTTACATAACATGAGGATATCAACACCAACTAATATGCCCACCACGACTCAACAATTACCTCCTCCTCCCCAACAGGCCCCTCCACCGCCAACACCACCGGCAGCGGCTCACAGGCCAGTCGCTTCCCCCATACCCGGGCTGTGGGCCGGCAATTCACATACCCCGATAAGATTTGGTGCACCTCCACCACCACCACAGCGGTAGCATGGAACAAGAGAGATGTTGATGTTAATAGACGTGGATGGACGTGGACGTTAGTTAGATATACATTACTGCCTTACCTCCTAGGTTATTTCACATGTGGGCTACATGGTACTCTACAATACATCCAAGACAGTTTACTCTATATTTCTGATGCCCGTATTATCACGCATGTTTGTGATGGCTACATAATTATAAAACCCGCCGCTGCCTGGGAAAAAAAAAAGAACTTATAATTAAGGATATTAATCCAAACCGATCGAGCCGATGTCAAAATTCGAACCTATTCCCATGAACGCGGTGGGGGGGGGAGGGAGGGGGAGCCAGAGGGAGCAGATAAACTTTTTTCGGTTTTTGTTTCAAGAAAATTAGTTCTAGCTGCCTGATGACGCAGACGGGTTTGCATAATGAAAAATGATACAATTAGAATGGATGGGTCGCAAGTTGTGGTGGAGCAATATCAGGATAACTTGTGCGAGCATAGAGTTCGGATGAATCGGACTGCAGTGAGCGGGAGAACCCGGGTGGTGGTGGTGGTGGTGGTGGTGGTGGTGGTGGTGGTGGTGGTGGTGTGCGTTTGTCACCCAAGAAAGCTACATCATGATGAGAATAAACTCAAGACCGCAACGACGTACGTCTGGGGGACAAAAAAAATTTAAGTTCCTACGGTCACCATATCAAGAAACTCCCACCACTGATTTCTTTTCCTCTGTGCCTCCCCACGCTATCACTCCTGTTTGCCTATGCGGTGGTAAGGCAAATTTGCACTGCCGAAGGTATATACGTGATCTTTGAACTCTGTTTCTTTAGGTTTCACAGTTTTTTTCGTCTGGTCGAAAGGGTTCATAAACCAATGGAACAGTGGGATTGCCTTATTACTAGGATTATAAGTTACGGCACCCCATCCATGCAGGTGGTTCGCATTTTTGTCACTGCGTGCACAAGGCGTTCCAAGCCATCATGTCATTCATATACAGAAAGTGAAGTTACCAATCGATTTTTGTTTGCGTCTAGATAATTAATAATTGCACTGCTGCTGCTGCTGTACCATTAGATTGGTTTCTTGAAGTTTCCACCAATCGAGACAACGGAGATATACAACCACAATATGTAAAGAAGCCGCCCGATTTCAAGGCGATATTCCTGTTGGATAAGTGTCGGTCCAAGCCGCCCTCGGATTTGTTCTCACGACCGAATAAATCCCCCCGATTTTATGTTTCAAGAATCCGAGGAGTGATAAGTTGCATATTGGGTCGCAAGTTTGGGGCGGGTCATTTCGGATGCATGGCCGGGCCGCCGGGCGCTAAACCCCGCCCCGTTTGTTTGCTATAACCGCTGGTGCACCCCCAACACAGAGAGAGATGTGTTTGTGTTGTATGGAATATACCGCAGAACGATTACACAAACCCAAAACCCGGTAACCATACGCTGATATGCGTGAATGAAATCTCTAATGCGAACCATATACCATGTGGAGACAGGCATGCAGCAGGGGTGGGGGGATCGTGCTGTGGGATTGGGATCGGGACTATTGGCTGCTTGTATGGGGGTATGGAGGTATGCGGCATGGGGGGCATGGTGGGAATGTAGAGGAAAGGGGGGTCTGTTTATAGGCAGTGCGATCCAGACTTACCGACTGCAGTAGTTCCCTGGTGACTCTGTGCTTGTTGTGTTTCTTGATATTCGCTCCGGTTGGATTTGTTGGGTTGGTTGGGTTGGAGCAACATCTTGTTCAGCTGTAGATCTGAGCCGACTCTATGGCTTGCGGGTAATGTTATAACACCACCGGCCCATTGTTACGTATTGCCTCTCCAACCCGGGCAATCTATCGATGGCTTAACCGAATGTGATCCGGAATCCCATGTGAAGATTCCGTGCAAAACACCGATATTGACCCTCCGTATACGCGTAAGATATACCGCAACATAACGAGCAGCATCATCGCGGACCGACTCACATGCGAACCGACGTCGTCGGCCAGCAGTCCCGATTTCAATCCCACGACCGATCCAAAGCCAACCCTGCCCATATAGGATAAGTATCCGGGGTCGCCGGTTGGGGTGGTTCGCATTACCACACCTTCTCCGAAAAAAATTTGTTGAAAAAAAATGGGTTGTGGTTAAAGATCTCAGCAGTGGCCCAGCATCCACCCTCTTGTGGCAGTGTGGGTGGTCGAGGTAGAGTAAGTGATTCAAAAACATATCACACTACTCTCCCGGCAACTACGGCTCGGAAAGACGTTCGTTTCCAGAGCCTTTTGTTGTGAATGCTTCTTCCGATCTGTCGGTGGAGCTCAGATATCCCATGGTATATCCCAGCACAGCAGAGTTATTCATATAGGCACTGGAACAGCCACAAACGGAAACCCGGTAACTAGATAACACATTAGTGACGCATATTGCTAGTGACGGCATGCTGCATGGAACGGCTATGTAAGATAACCTCTCGGCCACCGATAGACGCAAACAGAATAAAATGCGAACCCCACATGCGACAAAGGTATATTTGCAGGGATGGGTAATCGCGCCTGAAATCGAGAGATCGGTGGAGTTGAAAGAGAAATTGGTGGGGGTCGAAGGTCGAGGCTTCTCGACTGTAGACGTCCGTGGTCTCGAGTAAAGAGTCTATTTTGACTGTTTCGTCTGTCGACGCCCCCTCTTCGCCACTGGTGTATGGATGGATGGATAGATATATGGAAACTCGGACACGGAAAATGTGTCCTTATCACCAATTTTGTTCCGTGACAAGCATGGTGAAAGCCTGTAAACGACCACCATTCTGGATGCTCCATGCGAGCAAGCAGGCTCATCCCATATTCGTTTTTTCCCTTCGCCTAACGGCTGACCCCCATCATGAGATGCTAATGCTGTCTCACCAACCTTCTCTCGACGACAACTCCTCTCGCCTGTAGAAGCCCCCGCTCGGAAAGCCTCGCCTCGAGTCCTCGGAAACATCAGCCAACGATCACTACCATTAACCAGATGATACGACCCACTCGCATAATCGCACACCAGCCCCCCACTTGCGTTCCCCCCAAATAGTTGTCCACCTCCATCGAGATATTGACGTCCCTATCGGAACGGCAGTTTCGTACACCACGTCTGTAACCGGGTCTTAGGGGGCTTCGGTAGACGTCCAGTAGGTCCGGATATCGTGGCATCAACCAGCAAGGGAGCCGTCAGAATCTCAGTCTTGCCGCTGCTGAGTGAGATCATTGCAAGTTCGTCCCGCACATTCAACGCTCCCCGCTCCGGCCGCTCGCCCTTACTTCCGGAGCATATTCAAACAATCCAAAACCTACGTGCAAGAGATCTTCCGATGAATCCATTCGATCTTATTTCACTCACGATGGTAATGAGTTGGCGTGAATTTTTCGATAAGAGGTTCTTTGAGCTGGACAGAAAGCAAATCCATATCGATCGAAGAATTCCCTGCTTTTTTATGTTAGAAAATATCGCAATCAGTTGAGGCATCGTTCGTTTAGTGATATAGTTGTCTCGATGTCAGGAAATCGTACTCCATGGCTCCAATCAAGATGGTGTTGAGGGTGTTCTTTGATGGGAAGATGAAAGCACTGGGATTGGTTGGTGGGAGTTGATAGGTAAACGCGCGAAGCGCGAGGTTACACAACGCAACACAACAACAACGAAACAAATGTAGAGATGATAGGCAAGACGTCTCAGAGCGTCCGAACAAGAGGTTTGAGATAATTCATTCTAGGTTTAAGACGTCCCAGGAGACGTCTCACAACTTGTGGGGGTGGGCGAGAACCGTCGGAAAGCATGGTCGCTGCGCTGTCTAGAAGGCGCACTAACCTTAAATTATAAATCTACCGACGTCTCGTTACGTCCTGGAAACCATATCTCGATACGAAGGCCAACAGTCGATCGGAGCTCAACGTCTCAACCGGGTTTTGATATTGGGATAGTTGGTTGGCCGCCGCGCCGCCGCCGCTTGTTCAATTTAACTGCCGCCGTTTGGTCAACCGATGACAAGGTACATATGCACGTCCACTCAGCGCAGTGGCTGGAATTGAGCCAAAAGCCCAGGAGATGAGTGATTGGCAAAGCCTCCCGCATACTGACTGGATCTACCAGGGTGTTTGTCCGGCTCAATTGCAGCTGCCAATGGCACCGCTGTGATGATAGGTAGATCTTTGACACAAGGTGAAACATCGTGATTGCCAGCGCGGCCAATGATATCAAAACACCAATTTCAAACCCACTGACACAAGATAGATACGATCAAACGTAAAAAGTTTTGTTAGGAAAGGACGGATAGCGCCGCTAACCGCAAGATTTCACCACTGCCGACTTGGAGAGTTCCAATGCAATAACAATTACTTTCGTAAGAGATATGTGGCCAGACCAGCAACGACGTCCGCGGGCCCGCACATTCATCCGCAGATGTAGATAGCAATTGATGCGCTCGTGATTGGACAGGACGAACACAGACGTTGAACGCCTTCCTACGGGACTAATAACAAGCTTCTAGACAATCTGCGCTGTAGTGCTGCGGAGTATATGGGATCGGTATCAACATATACGTCCTGGCTGTATCCTTGCACCCCTGATGCGCTTCTTCTCCATAACCCATGTGCCGGTAGCTCGGTACACTTGAATGGTGGAGGAGTATATTATGTGCAGGTACCTCGACGCTCAGGATGTATCGACTGGCCGCTTTAGGCCCTCGCGTGCTTCCACTGTTGCTCCTGGTTCCTGAGGGTTGGGACGTCATGCATCACGGAAGTCCCATCCGAGGAAATTATATTGCGCTTCTTGCATACTCTTGGGTATTTGGAAATAGAAAAGCTTGCAATTTCGTCCAGAGCTTGACGCTATGTATGTGTTTTACTGTGGACTGCTCTAGTTAACCATCATGATCATTCATAAGAAACGCAATGCTACATGCTCTAATTATGTTAATCTGGATTCTCTCGAACCGAACTTGGCAGAGAATGCAGACTACTTCTAAGTTTCTACAACCCAAATCTCAAACAAATTATTATGATACTTTAGACATATCACCGTAAATCACTCGTGCTTTTTTTTGCAACCAACCGGAATTATTCCAGATCCAAGAAACAGGGGTTGTAGATTAGATAGAGAAATCGATATGCGCCGTAGATTCGATAGATCAGACGATCACATCATCGTTCGATTTCTAGGTTTTCATCGTCAGATTTGCTTGGTAGACCCGAGGGCCGAGGGCGGATTCATCCTCCGGAGTGATGAACGCATTAGAGCCTCCAGCAATCCAAAATTCAGGTTCGACCATTCTCACCGATTTAGCCATTTAACAGCGTGATCGACAGTAGATCTACCAGCAGATGTGCGGTAAAGAGTGAGAATTCTCATTAGGTTTGCCGGGGCCCGCGGTCTCTATTCCAACATCGCCACTCGATGTTGTAATTGCTTCCAGCCAAAACGGTTTTCGGTGAACCAGGATCCCGCAAGACCGCCGAATAAACAAGAGCGGATCGTTTAGCCGGCAGAAATACTGGGGTGCTGTAAACACCGAGTGTGGGTTGGAAACTTATGGTGCTCAACAACTCTTTTCCCTTCTTTTGTTCCGTCGACGGACCGAGTTATAGGTTACATGGGGTCACTTTTGTAGTTGCCTGCAATTCTCTGATGACCCAATTCACTCCGGTGTCAGCTGGGCCATTCTTCAGTGAGACAGGATCCCGCAAGACCACCGGATAAACAAGAGCGGATCACTTAGCTTAGCAAGCTGAGTATGGTGCTTCAAAGATCAGGTGCTGTAAACACCGGGTGCGGGTTCGAAACCTGCGATTCTCACCCACTCTTTTTCCTTCCCAATAGTTCAAGTTAAGGCTTACATAGGGCCACTTATCCTAATTCACTCTCGTCCTAGCCACAGCGTTTCTCAGTGAGCCAGGATATCCATTCCATGAGATCATCGAACAAGAGCTGATATTAACCAAGCTAGTGCTATAAACACTAGGTGTTGTAACCACCAGGCGCTGTAAACACCGGGGGCGGGTTCGAAATCCGTAGTGTTCATTATTTTGTCCTTTTTTTTTTGTCTTATCTTCTTGTCTCCAATACATACTAAGTGTTCAACATCACATCTCTTGCCCAGATCGCTTTTGAAAGAAAATAACTAACAAATCCGGAATCCGTCATGCTGATAATCTGGTTGACGTCAAAGAACATGTGCCAGAGACATGGTGTTTCTCTCGGCGGCGGGAAAGGGGGAGTTATTTGAGCTGCTACTCATATCTGGGCACGCAGGATGTTCTCAATGCTGTTCCCGAGGAAGAGAGCCATAAACTATGCCTGAATCCGAGGACTTCGAAATTCATGACTTCGTTGGGAGCCGGACGTCCGGACGATAGAGGAGGTGACCTGGCTACTCATCGTTAGTCGTTAAGAACCGTATCGTGAATTTCCTGATGAGCTGAATGGGGAAGGAAAATTTAAAACCTTCACTGGTAACGGTCACATTTGAAATGGCTCTCATCCTGGACTCACAAATTTCCGTTATCTCTTCCCTTCCTCTCCGCTCTTTTACTTGTTGATAAGTGTTGTTTAGTGAACGGCTTCCTTCCTTCCTTCAGCACTTCCGGGGGCATCTACCAGCTGGAAGAACTAGCGCTGATATGATATCTTTGCAGGCAGGAGGACCATATGAAGTACCACCACCGGTGTGTTTTGCAAACGTGAGAGCCACCCCGTCTCTCAAGCAACCTCGGTCTTCTCTGTCTTATGAATATACCGCAGCACACAAACGAGCAGAAAAAAAGAATGACAAAATCCGCCACAACACCAAGGGGCAAGCTCCTAAGTTACCCCACACATGCTTGCGAACCACCATCACCATTCACTCGAGACCCGATCTCAATCCCACAGACCGATCAAGCCATCCCTGCCTCGCTACACCCCCGAGATATTTATCCCTTGAATAAACGCTCGCACCACGAGCTACCACGCTACCGGGTTCACTGTGGCACCTCGGTCGGCCCATGACGTTGCCTCTTTTGATACCCCCTTTGCTTTATAGCTTCTTGACACGCATTCCAAAATGCCTCAGATGCTCTTCGTAACCATGATAAATGTTTTGCCGTTAAAACGGAGATTAAGCCCCCAGGACCGGAGGCGGCCCGGACAGACAGGCATGGATGAATGAAGCGACCACCTCCCGCTTCGCCACCGAATGCGAACCACGGCGATGATCGTACAGCGAGACGATCACGCAGTGGCAATGAGATCGGGGGTTTGCAGGCGGCGGGATTGAGTTTTTGAAATGCGGGAGGGAAGGAAGGGGTTATGCCGAAGCGAGATATTAGATCGTATCTGGGATGCAAACGCCAGATACGGTGACAGCTCTTTGACGTCACTTCTCACTGCAGTTTATGAGTAGCAATCCTGTGGCTGTCCCCATTTCTTCTCCGTCGATAGTAGATGAAATATATGGAGCTCAGATTCACCCACCACTTACAAAGGGCTGACCACCCATCGTGAGATTCAGTGAGGATATATCGAAATTGACCTACAGCAATATGCACAGATACACAAACCATCAGAAATCTTTGCTCCGAATAACGGTTAATGTCCGTTCCGTCATCTACGGCATCGCGGCACAAAATATATCCGCAATAATTTGACGTCTCCTCCCCGCTCCGGTTGGTTCCCGGCAGTTAATATGTAGTATACATAGTGCATGAAACTACCACAATAGGGATATGGACGTCCTATTACCAGCGGGTATCTCGGAGAAGTGTGAATATGTGGTAACTCGTAATGCGGAAGAACCCCTCAGACGTTTTGTTTTGGTGATGAGTGAACAACAGCAATGAGTGAGTGATGGGAGTTCTGAGATATCTCGCGTTGGGGTGAGTGAATTCCTTCCAGGCCCGCCCGCATTGCAATAGTCTAGACGTCTATGACATCAGCTCGTAAAACTTGATTTCTTTGCATTGTTGGTAGAATTGCGCGTGATTCATCACGTCAAGAAGCAAGCTCCATTACTTTTGACATAGGGAGATATCTCAATCAATAATCAGTTGCGCCTATCTATCATTTGTTTGATTGTTGTGTAACCTAGCGCCTTTGGCGCGTGTATAAATATCAAATCGAAAGTCGACTAGCTAGTCTACACTACCTTCCAGCTCCAATCAAAGTTTCCACGGGCCAGCGTAAAAAGGCATTATTATACTACTGTCGGAGTACAAAGTCCCGCCCAATCCTGTACCAGTGAAATAGGTTCTGATACACTGTAGCAAGCAGGATAGTTAGGACAAGATTTTGAACGTGACCGACATGTTCAACACCGAATGCCCGACATTGGGCGAAAATTTTAACCGTAATAGAACCTCTGCGTGCGGACGGGGGTTCCCCGTGACATGTTACATCCAAACATCGTGCTCGCTACAGCAGCGTTTATTGGTCGCTGCCATTTTAATTTGTTAGGAGGTGCTGGAGTTGAGGATAAGAAAGTTCCCAGCACAAATTTTAGTGACTGTCAGGGCAGTTCGCAGTCAGGACAGTTCGCAGTAATGGCGAGTTGCCTCTAATTTCTGGCCCAATTCTCCTGTCGTGATTTTGCTGTGAGATTATGGATGAGACCTGGTTGAAGCCCCACGCCCGTGAGTAGCCAGAGAGATCAATAGCGCGAGTGGGGACAGAACCACGCCTCTGAAAAGCGCAACTTGAAATGGAGGGACAAGAGCGAAACTTCATGGGCATCTCGCCAACGGAAGCAGGAGCAAAAGTTCCGACGCAGTATGTGCTGCGTAAGAGATACTTTGGTGGATGGTTCACTGACGGCGTCTGGCGGGCGCGCGCACATAATATGCCCGCATAGCAGATTGTGATTGACGCAGAAGGAACACACAACCGACGTCGAATTGGATCAGCGAGAGTCCGGGACGGCAGGACAGCTGCTGTGGTCTGGGTTGTATGTGGACTGGCGTCGAACGATGCGTCCTTAGCACCCCTGCTGCCGGATTGACGTGCTTCTTATATACCGCTTTATCCCCACCCACCTGTGTGTTTACTGCCGGCATTCGGTATATACGCACGGGTCGGGAAGTGTAGGGTGGATTTTTTGAGCCTGTTTATTTTATAACGACAAGCATAGTTATGGCTCAAATGGCAGGTATGGGGGGATTTCGGGTTGGCGTATATTCATTGTTGCCTGCCGGTTGAATATCCGATTACATTCTTGGACAATCTGTGACCGCGGAATATTCTCGTCCTTCTTACCGTGAAACCGCGATTTACTGTCCCCCCCCCCACCAAGAGCTTCAGCCATTGATAATGTCCCACACGCTTTGATCCCTAAGATGGAATGTGGTAATTGTGTTGGCCGCAATCTTTGTTTCACGGCTGGGCCGCAAGTAGGGCTGCTCAGCCAAATGTGTGGCACCAATGCGACCAATAATTCAGGTGGGCATCCTGGTGCTTTCAGCTTAGGATCTGTGAAATACGCCATATCTACCTAGGTAACACCAACCCATAGAGGTCCCCAGTATAGCTGAACGATTATAAAGCCGTCAGAGAAGTAGGACCCGTCAGACTGGTAACGCAACAGCGACAGGGAACGGGTTCGCTTGGTAAATGTACTCGTACAGCACATATGTAGACAGAAAATCTACAACGTCGAAGTTGCGTGCATGCAACGATAGGAGCTCTGCCCGGGAGGTGAGCACTGTGGAGCTATGGTCATATTTCTCGCAGCTTTCTGCTGTGATATCATAAAACGCGTACCATACGGACGGATTGCCTCGAGATAGCGCGCGTAATACTCTACCTCGCGAAGTTCTGCAGCTGCACATGTAGATGAGGGCAGGGGTGGATGGATCGAACCGTGAGATTAAGATCGGGGCTCTGGGGACTTTGATGGATGCAATAAAGCATCTGGGGTTGTTGTGTGGTGTTGGTTGTGGAGAGGAGGTGCGGTAAGGGTTCATTCACTGGCTTGTAAGATCTAATCTTATCAATCAGTTACATCCATCTCCGCCTTGAATTGTGGTGTGCTTGTTGCTTGTGCTTCTTCTTCTACTCTTCTTCTCCTCTGATCTTCAGCCAACGAACCTTCCTCCTTCTCACTCGCATATCCATCCGCGTCGCTCTATCTTCTTTCGTATCCTTTATAAACATCATCGACTACCCCCAACCTCGATCCACTACCTCCAGCTTCGATCTCTCCCTCCTTCTACTCAGCTACCTAGCCACCCCAATACATCACACCACATACATAATGCTTCTCGCCCAATCCTCTGCTATGGAGCGCACCCGTTCCCCCGCCTCCCCCACAGCCTCGGGTGCACAGACCAGCACATCAACGCCGTCTGCGGTGCGTACTCGCGCCCCGGACGGAACCTTGCGTCTGCGTGGTGGGCCGATCGAGGATCGCCGCGTGCGGTGGGATCAAGGCGTCATCGACAACGAGGGCATGGGGAAGAAGAAGTCGAAAGGTACAGACCCTACCATTCACGTTTGCTTTGAAACTTGACTAACATCTTCGTTTGCAGTATGTTGCATCTACCACCGGCAGCGAGCCTATGACGAAAGTTCGAGCGAAGAGGACTCAAGCAGCGACGAAAGCAGCGATGATGATAGTGACTCCAGCCCTCGTCACAAGGCTTGCGGGCACAAACCGCAGAAAAAGAACGCCTACGAGAAGATGCCAAAGCCAAAAGGACATCACCACGGCGGGCTGAAGAGACAGACATAGACGTCTCTCAGTGGCGGCAAGCGCGGGGTTTCTTTTGGTATTGTGTTTCTGGGGTTTCATGGGCTGTCTTTACTATTACTTTTCCTTCATCATCGCCGTCTTCTTCGTGGCGGACTTGTCTAGGTTTCTTGGGTTTGCCTTCATGTGCACTGTTTCTCATATCATGACTTTGTTTTGGCTTTGCGGGGTTCAAAAATTTCTCTGGCGCAATACTATGTTCTTTTTTTTTTTTTCTCAAGACTGCACGACACGTTCATCATACCATCAGGCTCCGCACGTGCCAAAAATTAGATACCCACCATTATCTCCTCTCTCAGAGTTTAAAAAAAGCTTAAATGGTATTTACTTTTTTGGATATTTCCCATATGTAAATGCGTGTGTGTGTGTGTGTGTGTGTGTGTGGGGAGCAGTTTCTCCGCAGTACCAGGTTCTGGGAAGGAACGAAGTGACCTGAACAGCTGTGCGCGTCCGTCCTTCCATGTATGTCGGTGAGTGAAGATATGTACTCCAGGCCTCCCAACCACCAGCATCTGTACATGTTTGTGACGTGTTGAAACAATGTTTATTTTTTCTTTGAGACGCCGAAGGACGAAGACGGGGCCTGGGGATTGTTTTGTGACGTGTATAAACATCTATCACAAAAAAGCATACCCCATTCCCTACGCCAAAGTACACCAAAAGTAGCTGACTGAAGTTTTGTGACGTGTTGACGCACCCATACCTTTACCTTCCCTCCACACATATTATTTCTCTTACCACTTCCCCCCCCTTATATCCCATCCCCCGACGTCTCCCGACCCTCCAACTCCACATTATCAATACGATATCGGCAGATTGATCCCCGTCATGGGGAAATTCGAAACGTCTGCAGCAAGCACATCCAGGGAAGTCTTGTTATGCAGGGCTTAGGGAGGGAGCTGCTCTCAGGATCGAGTCACTTGGGGTATAATCGGACGTCCCCGGGTGCGGGCCGAAAAAGAAGGTGCGGAGATAAGCAAACTATGGGGTTCAGGCAGGCAGGCTGCAAGGGACGAAACAGGACGTAGGAGGAAGTACATGTATCTTTCTGGGTGTACTTACCCCGTATTCAAGGGAAGGTGGTGGATTGTATACACCGCTTCTCACTCGGGGTGAATTCCGTTTCGTTGGAAATGATAGCACCCGGCCGCCGGTTCATCCCTTGGGATAATGCAAGCGGTGGTTGGCTGGAGATACGGTACTCTTCTCTCTCTCTTATATACGCATCAGCCCTGCAGTTCAAAGAATCTACACGGCTCTCTACCCGCTGCTCCCCTTACACCGCCTCAGTTATCCGAATTGGAACCCCAAGCTGTGAACTACGGATGGATACGACAAAGTCTGGACCGCTGAACCAGAAAGCGAAAGATGCAGGGCTTCTAAGCCGTGGAGATGCTTGTCGAGGAGGAGAAGAACACGACGCAAAGGAAAGAGAAGGGTAATATGGGAGGATTAGTGTCGGACGCGAGAAAGAGTTTGTTCGAGTGGGGGCGGGCGAGTTTTGACTTCGAGCGGGCTTCCGGACGAAAGAGGCACAGTCACTCAACCACAGCGGACGGGCGGTGGAGAAGGCACTGCTAAATAGTGGACTCGCAAGGGAATAGTGCTTCGTGGACTTGAGCTCGAGATGATAGGCTCGAGATCTGGAGCTGTCTCAAACCTCCAATGGATGGATATAAATAGAGGACTCTCGTTAAAAACACAGCAATCAGCCCTCCGCAGTATGTCACCAATTCAGCCTCAATACCCACCACCATCTAGCGCAGTGGGAAGCAGCTTAAGCTTTCCATTCTCCACTCACCATCTTCAAATATTGCGCAACCTCTCCGGCTGACCCCAACCAAAGTTGACGTCTAGATTTCCGACACGCCCTGCGAAAGACAATTATTTGCAACTTCTCGGCCGAGATATTATTCATCGCATACCCACCCACTGTGTCAGCGTTTCCCTCGAGCCGCGCAAAGATAATGGCTCGAAGTTCCCTGTTTATTTTGTTTGCAACAACTATCCAATCAAGCCAACCCAACCCTGTATGACGGGCAAAAGGAATACCACAGCCCCAGTTATTTGTTGTTATGCAAAGATTCTGGGCTCCATCAAACAGCCCGATAATATCCGCCAATGCTGGATTTGAAGAAAAAATCAAGTTTTGTCATGAAGTTAAGCTCGGTCGCGGTTAGGGATGCCGGATGTTCGTCACGGTTGCTTCGTGACAGACATTTGTCATGTCAAGAATGTCACAAACTAACAGTTTCTGGCTACATCATGACAAAGATCCGTGAGTTTTGGTGAGAGAACCATCTGTGACAGTAAATGACAAGACTTGTGACAAGACATGACAGTAAATGACAAGACGTGACAAGACATGACATGACTGTCAAGATGTGTGCGGCACCCCTAGAGTAGTCGCGGTTAGGCTCCATCATGAGCAATCACTCACATACCGAATGACGACGAAAATCCCGGACATTGCGTGCTAAACACTAATACGGGTCCTTGAAGTGGATAGAATATGGGAAGTGCTTTCCGCGCTCATGTCTGGCCGTATCGGGCATGAATGAGACTTGTCGACATGTCGACGTCATGCCAATGTTGTACTCTATCATGGTGATAGCTCATGATTGAACCTCTCGAACTCAGCTTGAGGACGTTAGTCTCCTGTAGCCATGATCCATCATCCGGATCTCCACAATCTGGGAAGAGAGCACTGTTGAGTAAAATTCCTCCGCGCAGTAGTGCTGCGGAATCGAATCCACAATCCCTCCAAGCCCGAGTGATCGTTGCACAGACCAACTCTGATAAGTAACACCATAATCTCCGCGCTAAAGCCTCAACATCAACACAACACCATGTCCACCCGCCGCACAACCAACCCCAACCTCCACCTCCACCTCCCTCACACCCCCCCCTCCCCAACGAGCACAACCACCTCCGCACATTCTAGCACCATCACCTCCAGCGTCTCTCAAGACCCGCCGCCGAGCACCCCCCCAAAGCCGCTCTCCCGTCCAGAAGCACTATGGCACGAGATGCAGCACAAGCTCTCAGAAGTCGAGCTTTCCAACACTGCAATCTTCTTTGGCCCCTCTCACGCGCGTGCTCTCGAGGAGCTACGAGCCGCGCAGATCGCGTTGGCGCAGGCGTGGATGGTGGATGACACTACCCCCACCACAACCACCACAACCACCACCACCACCACCACCACCACAGAGAGCGAGAGTGATGTGCTGCTGGCGAGAAAACGGAGGTTGGCTAGTGATGCGCATTTTGAACGGGTTGCGGCTGGGGTGTTGGATGTGGCTGCGAAGTTGGAGCGTGTGGCGAGTGCTACTAGGGGTGCGGAGATGGAGAGTAGGGGGATTTGGGAGGATGGGAGTGATTGGGGGGGGGGAGAGTATGAGGACTTAGAGGAGCTGGTGGAGGTATGAGCTTGGGAAGACCCGTGCGTGACGGCATGGTATTTGAGTTACAAAGCGCATGCATGGGAGTGGCGTTTATTGAGGGTTTGCGGCGTCTGCTGGCGTTGTGGTTTGTATCATATGGTAGTTAAGATCATGGAATATAGCATATAAAATTTAAGCTATCATACTTGGGACAGCTGTGCTCTCTCTCTAAGCTCGGATTGTGTATATTTTGTTCCATGAATTCTGCCGACGGACAATGGGGATTCATCGGAAACTTGATGGTGAACCACAGCAACGGGTACCCCATTCATTTTTCGATTAATTAGGATTGATTTGACTCCATGTCCTCAATTGCTCTCCGCATGCACCGAGCGTTATTCATTTAACATCACTCACAGATCTGAATCCTCTCGTATCCACCACCATCCACCAACCCTATCTCCTCCCCTCACTAACACGATAATACTCCGGCGCGCCCTCCACCAACCAGTCCTTCTCCACACACGTCAAATCCCTAATAAACGTTTTCTTCCCCGTCTCCACAACCTCATGAAACACAACCCACTCCGCCTTCCTATTAAACAACACACTACTCGGATGCACCCACAACTCCTCCTTCCCTCCCTCCTGCCCCGCAATCCTATACGTCCCATCTGGCCTCATCCTCGCCGCATGCGCAAAATATCCCTTCACCAAACACTTCCTAATCGTCATCTCTGTAGCTCCCTCGCAACTCCTCCTCTCCAAATCTGGAAAGAAACGAGCGAGATAGCGGAATAATTGGGCGCGCACGGACATGGCACGGGTCAGCGCTTTGAAGTTGAGGTAGTTGTCGCGACACCATTTTGAAGATTTACCGCCGCGGGTGGTGAAGGCGGTGTAGACGTTTAGGAGGGTGAGGTGGTCGCCTTCTTCTACCGCGAAGAGACGCTTGCGGCTTTCGGAGGCTTTTTTGTTGTCGGTGTGCGTGATGAAGACGTTTTGGACGGTTGTCATGGCGGCGATGCTGAGGATTTGTGAGAAGCAGTTGGATTCGACGGAGGCGAGGAGGATGCGTGAGAGCATGGGGTCCACGGGGAGTTCGGCCATGCGGGTACCGAGGGGTGAGGTGAGACGCGCGTACTCGTCGAGGGCGCCGAGGGAGTAGAGAAGTTCGAGTGCACGGATCATGAGTTCGCTTGGTGGGGCGGTGGGGAAGGAGAAACGGGCGACGTTGTCGATGCCGAGGGCTTTGAGTTGGAGGATGGTGGGGGCAAGGTTGCTGCGTTGGATTTCGGGGATGCTGGCGTCGTCGAGGATGGCAAAGATGCTCTCGGGGTAAAGACGGAAGCATTTTCCAGGTTTTGTGCGGCCGGCACGACCAGCGCGTTGGGTTGCTGCGGCTTTGGAGATGGGGACGGCGGTGAGTGTTTCGATTCCGGTGAAGGGGTTGTAGGCACGTAGCTTAACGAAGCCGCTGTCGATCACGAAGCCGATCCCGTCGATGGTGACGGAGGCTTCGGCAATGTTGGTGCTGATGATTACTTTGCGGTGGTTTTCGGGGGCGGCGTCGAAAACGACAAGTTGTGCGTCACTTGGGAGACCAGCGTAGAGAGGGAGGGGGAGGAGTTGCGGAGCGCGTGGGTGAAGCTCGGAAGAGCGTTCGGCGATGGTAAGGACTGCGCGCTCGATTTCTTCGCGCCCAGTGAGGAATACTAGGATATCTCCTTCGCCTTCCTGCGGTTACATTAGCTCCGGCTTCGTAATAGTGGAAGGGGTGATGTGGTGCCTTGAGATGTATATCGAAAACCGTCTGCACAGCCCTCTCTACATAGTCCTCGGTCGGTTCCTCAAGGTACAAGCAATCAACGGGATAGCACCTCCCCTCAATACCAACTATTGTTGCCACGTCCTTCTTCTCCTCCTCTCCATCCGTAAAAAACCGCAGAAAGTCCTCTGCCTGCAATGTCGCGGAGGACACAACCAGCCTCAGATCCTTCCTCTTCCGTCTAATCTTCTTCAACACACCCAATAGTACGTCGGTACTCAGCGAGCGCTCGTGTGCCTCATCCACCATTATCACCGAGTACCTACTCAACAGCGGGTCCACGAGCGCCTCCCTCAGCAGCATGCCATCCGTCATATACTTGATTTTTGTTTTTGGCCCTGTCATGTCCTCAAACCGTATCGAATATCCCACCTAGAGAAATCAGCGCAAGCCCTGGAAGCTATGGCGTGTCACTCACCAACCTCGTCGCCAATCTTCACCCCCATCTCCTCGGCCACCCGTAGGGCGACGGTTGTGGCGGCTACCCGCCGTGGCTGCGTGCATGCTATTATCTTTCCATCGGAAGTAAACCCACCAGAGTGGAGGAATTGTGGGAGCTGTGTGGTTTTGCCTGACCCGGTTTCGCCAATCAGGATGGTGACGGGGTAGGTGGAGACGGCGTAGAGGAGGGCGCGTTTGTGGGGTGTTATTGGGAGAGTTGTTGAGGGGCGGTAGAAGCCAGGGGCAGCGGTGGGGACGAATTCTTCTGTCTCGGTTGCGCGGTCGAGGGATGCCATGACCAGTGGTAGTGGGGTTGAGGTTGTGTCTTTGGGGTGAAGTGAAGTACAACTACTTAAGTGGCTTGTCTACTAACCAGCGGCTCATAGCTAGTGTCTCGGGTCTTCCCGCATCCCTGCATTCATTGCATCATCACAACTTCACCAACCTGCTCTCAATCGAAGGCAAACCACTGTCCCCGACTTGCGAGCCCAAAGGAATGCTCGGAATGAAGACAACTGAAGAATGTCTTGTATTGTTTTACTGCCAGAGAGCGAAACAAAGCATGAATGATTGATGCATCACCTCCACCACAAGAACAAGAACAAGAACAAGAATCCTACCTTCCGTACCCTCCGACTGCGTGCCACTCATCATCATCAACCTGCAGCTGAGGATGCATCACTATCATACAAGTGAGCACAACGTCCAGAAAAAAAACAACAGGACCAAGGACATTCCCAGACCGAGTGTTCTCCTCTGCACATTTTGCATTTCCGTTCTAGAGCTGCCTCCATCTAATTATTCCACCCACAACAATCTGTTTCCCTTTCCACCGTATTTTCCAAACACGGCGAACAGAGTGGGGACCTAGGTATTATGTGTACTGTACAATCATGATCCTGGCTACCAACAGGCAACTTTTACTCGCTCCCTTGTGTTCATTCTCCGTGAAATGATCCTGTAGTGCAGCGTTGACTTGATTCTATTGAAAACGCCGCATTTCGTGTTCGGAAGCTTACCTGCACACGTTAGTACGTACCTATTATATGTTGAGGTAGAAGAATCTTACCCTCAAGCTTGGGATAGTGGTGGGCATAGCGAAGATAAGTACAGAGCCACGCATAAAGGTTTTGACGGGAGACGAATTTGATTGGTGCCAGTGCATTTCCGGTAATCGACATGGTCTTGTGCGGAGTCCATAATTGCCCAAAGACGCTCGAGTGAAAATTCCTCTACAAAGAAGGTCATCAACCCGTTGATGTCATCGAGGCGCTGAACAACAGCATTGTTTTTAGCCAGATCATCGAAGTGGTTCTGCAATCATTCAGTGGCTACTTAAGTACTCAATAGTTCAGCTGTATCATTTGGTCCCAGGACGACTCAGGCCACTCCCCCACCTGTTTGAACGCCAAAAATTTCCACTCTCCACGACGTCCGGGAATGCACTGTAATCTCGTTATCCAAGTTTATTGGCAAGTTAATCTACCGAAGGGGACCTTAGGTAAGACTGCTTCAAGTCCCGGGACCAAAGACCGTCGTCATTCTAGCCGTCGTCCTCATTTCCCCAATCAATCCCGTCCCCGAAAGCGCTGTAGGCCAAGAGAAGAGCTGTGGCCAATGAATCAGTAAACCGGAAAAAGTGTGGACGTAAGATTGGAAAGTGGGGGGATTTGGATGAGAATGAAGGTGTATGGAATTGCATATATGGAAAGAATCCGAATCCTATTTACTATGTAGTTGTGCATCAACCACTCCCTTCCCCCATCACATCTCATTCCCGCCTTCCCCCAACCCTCCTCAACTCAAGCGCAGCCGTTACACCGTGGACAAGTCATGGGTCCTGCCGGCATGAATCTTCATGAACGGTAATGGTTTTGGCGGCTGGCTCCACCACAAAACCGGTGAACCTTGTACTAAGACTTGTCCAAGTAAAAACAAGCCCCGCCGGTTATATGTGTTTAGTGTTGGCCACGAAATAAGACAAAGCGAGTTGTGACACGGTCCTGGGACATCTCGAGCCCTGTTGAAAAATGTCCTGGGATATCTTGTCCCGAGTCTTGCAAGTCTCAAGCCCAAGTCTCGGGATATCTCGTCTCAAACACCAATACTGTATACGCGCTCTGGACTTTCTTTATCCTTTGTCCTTTCGACAACACATTGGAGGTCCGAACATATACGACGACACAGACGATTGGCATAACTGCCATCAAGAAGACACAAAGTGAAACATACACCCACCAGGTCTGTGACTACCACAGCCTGTAGGCGCCAATAGTCTTCATGCTCGTTAACTCTGTAATCAATTAGCAGGCTGAGCACCAACGACCGACAGGACTATTACACTTGCCTTGCACGAGCTGGCTAAGCACCACCAAATGGACGACGAGCGAACAACCGTCGACTCTGTAATCGGTCAGCAGGCTGAGCACCAGCAAACGGCAGGACTATTGCATTGCTATTACAATTGCCTTGGATGACGAGCGGGTATATGTTCTCCACCATTGTAAATGTGTAAGGTGCATAAAGTGCATAAAGTGCTATTAACCTTCAGCTGGCTTCGATCAACGAATAGGTTGATGTCGGGTTGCAGAAATTGGGGGTTGATAGAGAGGAAAGTGGAAATAGGGGAATCTGGACGAGAAAGAAGGGTATGGCATTGAATCTGAACCCTACTTACCACGTAGTTGTGTATAAACTCTCCGTTATAAAACACGAGAGCCTTATACTCAATCTTTTCCCAGCAAAAGCCAGCCCCGCCGGTTATACGCGCTCTCGACGCTGGTGGAGTTCTGGTCGTAAGTTCCGACGGTTACCATAATAGCCTCTGCTGGAGTATGGTATATTGGTGGCGGCTTTCATAAATCACATCTGGCCGACCTATGAATCTGCCACTACTGATCTGACCGGGCTGTAGATATCTGCAGACCGCGTTCTGGTGACTCTTTTGAAAACGCCATTCCTCACGGACTCGCGCCTTCCACAATCGCCGGCTATCTTTAGATGTCTGCAGATATCCATCGCTAGGGTAGATATCTACAGTCATTGACAGGGAGTAGTAGCTTCTGGCAAGTCTTCGACGGAAATGCCATTGAAGTCAGGTACTCTGGCGACAAGTTTGATACGGTTGAAGACTCCAGTCTTGAGCTTAGTATTTTTACCTGTTAACCGGTTAGTGAGAGATCAATCATCGGTTCGGAGTCGATAAACAAGCCTTCGGTAGTTGGGAAAGATGAGTACTCCTCAGATATCCACACTTTTGGACGCCCCATCTGACCGGTCTATGCCAAGGACGGCTTTCAAAAAGCCCGACCAGACTACAGAGCTGTAGATTGGCCCGACGGTCGATCGGACAGGTTAGGAACACTGCAGTCAACCCTCTTGGAGTGATTACGGATGACCACCCTTCCCAACCACACCCGGAGTCTGTGAGATCATAACCCTCGCCGTACATCCACTCTTCCCACCACCCTCCACGAAGCCCCGTACTAGGGATAAAGAGCCTGGATCCTCTGTATGCATGGTAGACAAGTTTGTGCGATCTTCAAAGGTGGGTTCGCGCTGCTGCTTGTTGGAATATTGACAAAACGTGACTGTGGGCTGTTTAGTCTGTGGCGGGCCGTGTGTGCAATGATCGTACTTACCTTGTCTGGGTGCTGGAGAAGTGGGCACGAGGCAAGATCGTCCCTCACGGGTGTAAATGCAAGTCAATCAAGTGTGGAAAGAGTGCAGGACTCCTACAGTAACGAGGTAAATGTGACTTGGTAGGATCGAAAGCAGTATGACAGCGAGGTGTAGACCGTGATACGGGTTGTCTCGAACTGCTTACTGGCGTAGCAAAGCAGTGGTTTTTAGACTATGATGCGGGGTGGTCCTGAGAGCGGAGGTTTGGTAAGAAAGGTTGGGCAAGTCTGTGGGAGGGAGGGTGTACACTTACCACTTAGTAAGAGATGGCGGCGATGTTTAACATGTTTGTCTCCGCTCTGTTAATTAACTCTGCACTCCATATCATTAACTACCAAACCTGCTTGCCTGCTACCTTCACTGCTATGTCCAATTAATATTACCAACGTGAGCCTCCCTATTTCAAACCCCTGAAGATGCGTTTTAGAGTTTTATTGAGTATTATGTTGCAGATTCGAGGAAGTGCTTACTGGCGTAGCATAGTGGTGCAAGATTATTTATATTGCCGGAACCAATTACTATGAAACTGGAGCACTACAATATGTACTGGCCATTGGTGCATACTGTTTACACAAAACTCGGAGGTTCATTGCACCAGAAGAATAGAACGGTTGATGTTCAAGAGTATGAATGACGTTTATTCAAGAGTAGGTAGGAAAGGGGGGAAAGCACACAAACGAAATCACATCACACGAGAATCTCAACAAGATCACCAAACGTGGGGACAAAGATCAATGTCAAGTACGTATCAAAGCTCCCTGAACCGTTGACGAGTGTGCAGACAACAGAACAGTACCTAAGCACTCGAACGTCTTGATGAATGCACGATATACATCGGAGTTTCGATATTTTCCTCTCAGATTGAAACGTTGACTTTTATTTAATACTGGCAGAACCTCGTGTTTATAACTCTGTGACTGTAGCTGTTGGTTCACCACCTCATACCCTTAACAAAAAACTAGGGAGTTCGTCCGCTGGAGGAATTGGCATGATATGCTTGATATCTACATGAAGGTAGTTAGTTGGTCACCGAAGACGTAACATGACCATGCACTTAGACAGTAGTCTATTTGCCAGCCGAAAAAAAAACCGAGAACGGTCAAGACGAACCCACCTATATGGTATTTAGTTGAGCTGTTAACGTTACACCTGCAGGAGCCCTTTCTCCATCTACTATTCAAGACGCCTCACCCTTACCAGCTAGTCCACAGGCTTTACCGTCGGTTCACAATTAGCACATGCACAAGCCACAAGACGGGTGCCCAACCAAGACCAGCAGGTTAATCCGCTGCTACATTGGTTGACTTCATGCTCACGCACGTACATTCGGTGAGGGATGGGGGAGATGAGGGATAGTACGTATACCATTAGACAAATGAGGTTATTTTAAGACTGTTTAACGTCCGTTGTTGTGACCAAACAGTCACAATCAAACGGGACTCAAAATGGTCCAAAATACAAGTCCTACATCAAAAACAGTCATAAAAACACCCCTTTTTTTTTCTTCTAAAAGACATATCCTATTATTTTTCTACAGTAGGCGTATGCACAAAACCCCTCCCTCTAACCATGAGAAACCCAACCCCCACTTCCGCCGAATTTAGTTCTATATATATCCCAAGCCATTCGAGTGACAGACTATGCAAACCCCGTTCTCCCCAATCCCCGCCTTACCTAGCCCCGTCAGCGGCGGCCCCCAACGTCTCGCCTCGCCTCGCCTCCCCCAGTCAGTCTTCACGCTATAATAGCACCATCTACAACTCAATCGGCATACCCCGTTCACCACTGTATTCGATTTGGCCCAGGCCAAAACAAAAACTAAGAGTTTAGTTCCGCCGTAAACCGGACTCGCCGAGATATCCGGTACTTCCAAACTCCCACGCCCTTCTAGAAGGATGTTTACCTGTACCACACACACTCTCTCTTGGAACCGAGATGTGCGTTGGAGGGGGGGTTATGTACGTCATGTGTTAGGTGGGAAAGAAAAAAGAGACGGTGCGTTAGTGAGACGAGGACGGAGTATAATTGTGGGCCCGAGGATGGAGAACTTCACGTCGTCTCCGAATTCCAGTTTCAGTTTTTTTTTAAAATTTTCTCCACAGAAATCCTTTTGGCCCCCCCCTTGTGGATCCATGGAGATCGACCACCGCCGCCGGCTATGGGGAACAATACAGGAAGATACTCGAGTGCACCTAGTCCCGGTACTACGGAGGCTGTTTGTGCTCGTGCCGAAAAAACTTGGTGGCTTTACTAGAAGAAGGAAGCATTAGTTTCTTGGGAATTATCGAGGTTGGCGTCTGTAGATACCCGCTAGAATTGAACCCTCCGCTTGCCGGCTCTCGTAGGACGTTAGATTTTTTGGCCATGGGACTAAAGGATCTAATACGGCTAAAGTTGCCTCAAAAATTTTCTTTATATCTATAAAGAACTTCATGAGCTGGTTTATCAAGATCTATCCAATTCATCTTGGAGTGGCACGTGCCCCAAGATTCCTCTTATGTAGAGCATCTTGCAAAAATACACATCCTTGCGGCCAGACGTGAAACAATATCATAGCTCGGTTCTCGGTGTCAAAAAGTCCGTTGTTGTAGAGCACATGTTACACACGAGCACCTACGACACGATATTCTAGATCTACTCTAGAAGAAACAATATCTGCAGGGCTCAAAGATTTACTGGTACCCCCAACCATCCGTAATATCAACAGCACCAGAGGGAAACAAATAGACCTATGCAACGTTACTTTCGAGATGTCCACATGATTATCCACAGTACGCATGAAAAAGATCTCTCCCATACATCCGCATCCAGTTTCGACAGTTTCAGGCGGATCTCTTCATTCCTATCCCACACTGTCAAACCGTCAACCCCCCTCAACCGCACCCGCGAGTGACACCCCATGACCGCAATCTCCCGAGCCGATAAACCCCCGACTTCCCGAACCCATAAACTCTCCGAATCTAAAAAAAAAATCACAAATTTCATCCGAAACCAGCATTCCCGCTCAGCCCATATAGTACCCAAACGTGGGAACTCCCGCGTGGTGTGCGTGGTAATATATCCGGTGAAGGGGAGCGGGGAGAGAGGCGGGAATGCCGATGTGTTTTTTTTTTGCAATTGTGAAAAGTTGATGATCAACAAGTCGACGTCTTGAAGAATTTCAGTTTTCATCAAAAAACGTTAAAAACCCAATATAATTGCAATGTAGATCGGACGCCGCTTCCACTTTCCTTGACAAAAAACTGTCCAGCGCCGTTGACATACTGTACTCTATTTCGTTGCAAGCAATATCCCCGTGCATTCTCGCTTCCTTTTCCCCCGTCGTCCTACATTTACAACGTGCGCCGTTGCACAGCCGTACCACCACACTAACTACACCTGAAACAACCCTCCGTACGTGCCACCAACCACACATGTACTTAAGTACTTCGGTAGCACATTGGTCATTGTTTCAAGATGCGATATCATAGAGAGGAAGAGGAGGAGTTTAACATTAAACGCCACCTAAGATAAAATGCTAATGCTACCCTTCGCACAATTGAGTACGATCCCTCCGTCGGTCCCTTCCCTCAACAAGCGAAAAAAACAAAAAACAAAAGGCCACCCATCGTTTCGCTTGTTAAACATAGCACCCAACCACCCGAAGAACCCGAAAAAAATAAATGTCCCAAAATGTAATAAAAGTCAAGAAAAGGAAGATGATGACGATGATGATGAGACATCGATATATCGCTGAGAACCGAAAGACACCCGAAAAGAAGGCAAACAGACTCGAGAGACACGCCATAAGAAGGAGCCCAGACGAACTGGCCCATTTTGATATAATCCAAAAAATAAAAAAATCCAATTAAGCAAAAAAAAAAGATGAAAAAGATGAAAAAGAACAGTCTTTAAACCAGCCGACCCCCCCCACCCCGTAACGCCCGTGTAAACGCCCCCTCCCAAATCGATATAGGAAAAACAAATGAAGTGTAAGTATATATAATGCCCAAAATTTAGGATACGATCCTTCCGTCTTTAAAACGATCAATTGCTGCATTTGCCTTGTGATGGTGCTGGAAGAGAAGGAGGAAGAGGAGGCCGTGATGTTGGACTCGAGCTGCTGCTGCCCGTTTTGCCCATAGCTGCCAGTTCCTTCTTAATCTCCTCTTCATTCGGATGTTCCCCCAGACGCTGCGGTAAACTGGGATCCGTACTCAAAAACTCAATGTACCTCCGATACGCCCCAATAGAATCATCCTCCTCCTTCGCATCATGCTTGATAACAACCCTGCCCTCACACACCGTCTGCAACTCCCTCAGATCCGCCAGCGTGAGCCGCTCACACCCCTCCACATCTAGTGTCTTTAGATTGCTTGAAGTTGGAAGCTTCAGCAGATCGTATAGCCACGTGATCTTCACCTCGCGCAATCCGCGGAGAGATAGCGTCACTAGACATCCCGGGAAGCGTTTGCATAGGAAGTTCCGGATTGACGTCCGGCTGACGGAGGAACATGATGAGATATCGAGGGTGTGCAGCACCTTTGCCGTCGATACCGCCCGGAGCGTGCCATCGCCGACTGCGGTGTTGGAAAGATCCAGGGTGCGCAGGGTCCCACGGTGTCGGTCCATTAGAGCCACCACTGCCGGCGTAGTTACCGGTGAGTGTGAAAGGTCGACGTGCATTAGACACCTACTCTGCGACATCCGGAAGTGTTGTTCCAGACTGTGCGAATTTAATAGTGACCCTAGAGATTGGAGGTATAGACGTTCCAGTAATGGCGAAGCCGCCAGGAAATGGAGGAGCGCGGCGACATGTTCTTGTGTTAAATTTGGCGGTTGCTTGAGAGTAAAGTTACGACATGCTTTAAGCCGCGCCATAAGTGTGGATGCAGTTTTTGGATTGAAGATTTTGCTGTGAAGGGAGGAGAGGTCGAGAGTGCGCCATAGCAATGGATCCGAGGCGATGAAATACCACTGCACATGTAAAGTCAGAAACACACATCCCCGGGGGACCGCAGATATGAACCCACCTCGCGACAGCAGCTCGTACTTTGGGCCAACTCGTGTGGGGTGAGATGCGAAAGGATCCGGACTATTATCTCGGTAGGGAGGTTCTGGAAAAGATTCTCTGAAGGTGGCTGTAGCGTGGTATTTAACCGCGACACCGATTTCTTCTCCTGCGACAAACCACCATCACCGCTGCTACCACCATCATCACCACTAGACTCGGCCGTCACGGACGCCTTCTTCTTTCCCTTCACGTCTGCTCCCGCTTCCGATGTAGGTATTGGTATTCCTTCCGAAGCATGGGCCATTTGCTCTCCTCGCTTGTTCGTTCCGTCGTGATATATGCTCGGTGAGGTGGATGGGAGGAATGCGTGCTCGATGCTCAGTCGACGTTCGATGTACCAAAAGAGAGTGGTTGTAAGGGTGGGAAGAACCCGTTCCTAACGAATGACTGTCTCTCCAAAAAAAATGCCCACGAGCGCGGCGCGGGAAGGAGACTCGTTGCCCTTAAAAGCGAAAGGAAATAGATTCGTAAATAGATAACCCAGTCCGGCAGGGAAGAAGAGCGGAGGGAGGGGAGGGGGGTTGTTGATTTCGGGGGAGTACAAGAGGCTTTAAAGGACTTATTCGACGTTCGCTGGTGATTGATGTATTTAGAAGGTGTCGCAGATGGATGCGCTGCCTATTAAACTACTTGCCCACCACTACCTGGATAGAGAGGTCGATAGAGTGCCGCCAAATAATAATGCATCCCTCCTCCTCCGTGTAGCAGCTACTAAGTACTTTTAAGTCTGGGTAGAGCACTGAGAGTAATAAGATAGACGCTGTGCCTACTCGCTGGCTGCGGATTGCTTTGCTGTGTAAGGCTGAGAGGCCGGACCGCCGGTTTCCACGTAAGCTCTTCCGCAGGTGAGAAGGGCGATGTGGGCTTCTCATTTGCCCTTCAAGCGAGTGTCGTTTCGACGTCTCAGGATGACTTAGGTGCTGCGTCGAATAGAGCGCCGTAAAAATAAGTAAAGTACAGTACATGCCATCCTGTCGACTCTCGCTACCCGCGTACAGTAGTCAGTCATTAGTAGGCGAAGAGAAAGAAGCAACGGATTCCACCACCGGGCGTCCGTCCAGTACTAAGCAGCCATTTAGCCGATTGTGCAGAACGCACAGCCGTGTTGCGATGCGATTCCACATTGCGAGGCGAGCAAAAAGCACATTTCGACCTCCTCCTCCACCTCGACCTCCTCTTAGATCCTCCTCTCTCGCCTGCGATACGACGACACGAATTATTCATTCGTTTTCACTTATAATTAATGGGCTATCCAGATGATCCGTCATCGTCATCGTCATCACACTGATTACCAGCCAGGTGGGCATATATTATCAATCAGCTCAAGTACTCAAGTACTAGGTACAAGGAGTACCAGTTAGCCATTCTTCCTCAATCATCAATATCAAATCAATCTGTCATCCTAGCCAATAATATAGCCGTTGCCATCTGGATGTGGAGGCAGGCAGGTATCGATCGACAAGGCGAAAGCGAGACTTTGTGTTCCTCCGCAGCTCGAGATGTCGGTAGCACGTTGCACCGACAGGGGTGGGTCGGACGCATTATGCTCGCCCTGATTGGCCGTTTAGACGAGCCAACGACTGACGCTGGCTCATTGGTTCACATATCCGTTGCTCGTTTCCAGAAGACTGGTGTCCAACTAAATGGGAAGGGAGAAGTGGGTTTCTCAACCAGCCACAGATACTGTTAACGACAAGAAGTAGAGGTTCGGTTTTCCCACTAGATCGGTACGCTCGCAAAACCAGCCTTAGCGATTGGATTTTGGTTCCGAACCAAGAAAGAGGGTCTCCGCGCATAGAATATCCGCATCCATCCTCTTTTCGTTTCTTCAAACACCCACCACCAGTGCTTCCGAAGCCTTCCCTCCATTCGTCTGCCAGCACGACAGCGCAGTAAATACGACGCTTGCATCTGGCTCGCTTCCCGTACGTGACTAGTCCTCCCGCAATGTACCCCAAGTACCCTTTTCCACATGCCTACATACCGGTACGTACCGATACATGTACTTTCTCTACCTACTCCACTTTACGCCTAGAAATCCCCGCTTGCTGTTCTCACCGTACTGCTGTGTATCGTCGGCATTTTCCAAATACACACGAGTCCTTCCTGTAATCTCGTTTCAGCTTTTTACGCACGCGAAATGCTAGCACCCGGACAAGCCGGTGCCGGTGTGTAGTGTGTAGATATACATGCTTACGTACCTGCAACATCAAGGAATAAATACTTGTACTCGTACTCCCTCTGCCCCGGTCGTTTGATTAGGTGAAGATTCACCACTCCTTTGTCCAGATCTCCCTCGACCTATGGCCAATGCAAAAGAAAATATGTCAGATAGTTTCCGGCAGCAGTGCAAATGCCAGATCAGTGCAACCATCGGCGCATTGACATTGATGACGGAGGTGCACAAACATTGAAGTGTATGCGAAGGTGCTCAACGCCATATCGGTCAGTGGTTACGCTTGCTCTGTTTGTCCATTAGGCCTGCAGCACCATAAGGCAGGAAAAAAAACTGATTCGGCTCACAACTCACGCAATTGGTCTGTTTCTCGCCCAACGATTCCATGTTGCTTCTCCGTATGCCTTTATTGTGCCTCCACCAAGCAGCTGCACACACCGAGGGTCCTTCTTTACTAGAGATGTATTCAGCCGGCGGCCCTCGGAAGTTCAAATTTTTCAGAATTAGCTGCTACCTCTGTCGTGGGCACGGTTAAACCAGTTGGTAACCGAGTCGGGTGCAACTACTTCGAGATATACAAAAGTAAGTATGGCACCCTGCATATCACATCAGTTCGGTCACCTATTCATTAGCCTATCTATAATCCGGCAATGGAACTCCCATGGTAGGTTCCCCCACAACAATGGTGGGTCCCTACCGTCACCGTCATACCGACGAGAATCGTGGCAGCATTGAAGCCGGTGCTTGCTGTTCGCACCACCTTCTGGCCGCCAGATAGCTCTGCCCATTTTTTGGAGCTCGGATCGCCAGTCCTCAGAGTTATTTGCTTCTTTGGCGATTGAGGGGATGCAGATGATGCAACGGCACTAGAGGAGTGCAGACATCTGTACGCTGCAGGAAGTAAGTGGACGAGGTGAGGTTGTTGTCGCGGTCGACTGGCGCGTGAAGCCACAGAGATGAAGGAGCGAGCGAAGCCAGCGGCGGTGCTGCTGCCAGTGAGGGGTAGTAGATTTAGTGGGGCGGACATGCTCTCTTGCAATTGGTGTTGGTGAAGCGAGGGGTCCGAGAGTTATCTTTTATCTCTTAAGGTTGTTTGCAGGTGACGTGAATTTGGACGAGGTGGTTGTTGTGGTGGTGGTAATGGTGAATCCGCCGTCCTTCGCTTGGATTGGGCTTCACTGACGAAATCGAGCATTGAATGGAAGTACTTTGCACGTGATATCAACATACCACGTGACTCATCCTTAGTCAAAGAGGCCAACTGTTTTTAGCTCCTCTGGCTTGGCGCCGGTGTCTGAGATGTGCCAAAATTGTGTACTTGCTTCTCCCCTCCTTCATTCGACTTATCGGAACACTACCGCAACAACTCCACGTTTGCATTCTACTCAACGTATTGCTCTGCACACGGCTTACCAGTTATCGCAATGAGTTTGGCATCGAAATCGCAGTCGCAGAAACTGTTTGAAAAGCTCAAGTCTCACAGGGCCAACAAGGTGAGTTTGAAAGGGGATGGACAATGTACCTGCGTTGGCGTCCGCATTGTTGCCCCCCCCGCATCGTGCATTCCTTCCCGCTCACTAGTTGTTTCTTGATAGGTCTGCTTCGATTGCAATTCTAAGAACCCGACTTGGGCTTCCGTTCCCTTCGGCATCTACCTATGTCTCGACTGTAGCTCTCATCACCGGAACCTTGGAGTCCATATCTCGTTTGTCCGTTCAACTGTGCTCGACCGTAAGTCACGCTGTCCAGCTCATCGGTTAGATGCAGCGCTGATGCGGAGACACTACAGAATGGCAGTGGGATCAGCTTCGAGTCATGAAGGTCGGTGGCAACGAGTCGGCCACAAAATATTTCCAAAGTCACGGAGGATCTGCTGCGTTGGCATCGAAAGACCCCAAAGTCAAATATGGGTCAAATGCGGCGACAAAGTACAAGGATGAGCTCAAGCGGAGAGCTGCCGAGGATGCGAAATCGTACTTGACTTTACTTTCTACTCATACTATCTCCCGACCATAGACTTACATATGATAATATCAGATACCCGAGCGAAGTCGTTGTTGAGACCGCTGAAGGGGAAGCTGCTGCCACCCTGGAGAAGGATGATGACTTCTTTTCGTCCTGGGATAAGCCATCTATCAAACGTCCGACTCCTCCACCATCGCGCACTGCCACCCCTCCGGTGATCGGCAGAACTCCTTCCCCTCTTACTCCTGGTGCCGCCAATGGCGCCGCTGGTAATGGTATTGCCCGATCAAAGTCTCCACTGAGTGCAACTAGTACCCCCCCGGCAGTATCTCGCACAACCACTTCCTCCGCGCTGCGAACTAAGGCCGGCGCACCGGGAGTCCGCAAGAGTGGTGTACTCGGTGCTAAAAAGGGTGCAAAACTTGGCGCAAAGAAGCTTGGAGGGGGTGAGGTCATTGACTTCGATGAGGCAGAGAAAAAGGCAAAGGAGGAAGCCGAGAGGATTGCCAAGCTTGGATATGACCCGGATGCAGAGAGCGAGGCAAACAAAAAGGATACTGGTAAATCAAAGATTGTCGCACCTACCCCGACTTCTCAGAACTCCACTCAAGGCCACCAGAGGAACAGCAGCGATGTCGAAAGACTCGGTTTGTCAATGAACAGATTAGGGTTTGGCCAAGTTGCTGGTTCACAGCCGGCAAAGGCCGCTCCAAAGAAGATGGGCGGATTTGGTTCTGTCGGAGCTTCAGCTTCTGTCGGTATGTCATCGTTCCCACCTGCCTGGGCGCATTGGTACTGATCATACACCCAGACGAGGATGAATCGTTTGCCCGGGAAAAGTTTGGCACTCAGAAGAGTATATCGTCTGACGAATTCTTTGGGCGGAACCAATTCGACCCACAGGAGCAATCAGAAGCCCGCACTCGTCTGCAAAATTTCGATGGTGCAACCGCCATCTCCAGCAACCAGTACTTTGGGCGTGAAGAGGAAGAGGAGCCGGTCGATATGAGTGATATCGGCAATCTGGAAGTGACTGCTAGAGAGTTTGCGCGACGATTTGCGGGCACTGCCGGAGAAGATCTAGAGAACCTTACCCAAGTGTTGGGACAAGGTGCCGGTAAACTGCAGGATGCCATGAGACAGTATGTTACTTGAGTCCCTGGAAGTTGGCTATTCTGACAATGAGTCTCAGGTATCTGCGGTAGAGGGATCGGAGAGAAAAGGGTTGGCGGATATGCATTGGTTTTGTTGACTGGATCTTGGAACAGTGGTATCCGTGTTACTGTTGAAAGGTTCTTTTGGATTTTGCTCATTATTCTTTCGTGTACTTGCTTATTCCCTGTTCCGTTGAGCGAAGTTTGTTGTAATGTGGTTTACGGATTTTAAAAGAATGAAATACATGATATGCCTTTCCTTGTCCTCAAAAAACAAACAACCAAATGTGATGCGGCTCCTAGATAAGCTCTCATGCTACTACGGCAACCTCCGTCGCTCCAGACCCCTATCATGACAACATCACCGCTCTTCTCTCCATGTTATGACATCCACCAGCACCCACCGCCTCCAAACAATATCCCTCACCCAAGCGCTCTCTCAACAATCTACGCAATCTGCACGCATCAGCACCGGCTCCCGCAAACTCGATGCGCTCCTTAGCGGGGGTATCCTGAAGGGACAAGTCGCAGAGATCTGCGGGCCTCCTGGAGCGGGGAAATCCAATTTTCTGTATATATTACACGCATGCTTCCTATCCTAGAGAAACAGCGCTAACTCGTTAGTCTGCAACTCACCGCCTCTGCACTCTCCTCCGATCAGAAGGTACTCTGGATCTCGTGTACCTCCCCACCGCACTTCCCTGACTCCCTTAACCTGGACGCGATCACACACATTCACACACCGACGCTTTCACACCTACTATCATTGCTGCTACACTCGTCGCTCCCAACCTTCGCACTGCTACTGGTCGACGATGTGTCTGCGCTGTTTACGGCGGCGTTCCCGCCCGGCGTACACAGTGTGAGGAAGGCGCCGCTGTTGTTAGCGGTCGTGACGGAGCTTGCGCGTATCGCGGCAGTGAGGACGGCGGCGGTCGTGTGTGCGGTTCAGATGGGGACTAGGGTGGTGAGAGGGTTTAGCGCGGTGTTGCAGAGCGCGTTGAGTTCGCCGCAGTGGACGGGAGGCGTGGCGGTGAGGTTGCTGGTGCTAAGGAGGGAGGGGTTGGGGGAGAGGGAGATTAGGGTGGTGAAGGTTGATGGGAAGGAAGATGAGGAGGGGATGGCGAGGTGTACTGTTGTGTTTGAGAAGGGGAGATGGAGGGATGTTGAAGGGGAGGAGGAGGAGGGGAGGCAGAAGAAAGCAGAGAGGCAGCAGAGAACGGAGGTCGTGGATCAGCTGCAGTGTACTCCGCAAGCTCCAACACCGTCTCCGTTAACCCCGCCGCAACCACAACTACCACAATCACAACCACCATCACAGTCACAGCCATCATCTAAAGCACTATTGCAGCCGCCACAACCGCCGCTATCACTATCACCATCACAAACGCAACTACCTCCACCACAACCAACGCAAGTACCACAACCACCACAACCACCACAACCACCACAACCACCTTCACAGCAATCACAATCACAACCACAATCACCGCAATTACAACTGCCACAATCACGATCACAACCCACCATATCATCCCCATCCCCAGCCCCTCCTCCGGTAGCACAATCAACGCTCCAATCCCCCTCCTTACCTCCTCCCACTCCTCGTCTATCACAAAAACGCAAGCGCTCCGAAACCACAGGAATAGCGGCAGGAATCATCCCGGACAGCGATGAAGAGAGCGACGAGGACGACGAGGAGGAAGTCTTCGGATGGGGCGACGACGGAATCTTTGAAATTGGCGAGAAGAGTGCGGTTGTTGACGATGACGATGTGGGAGACGTGGGAGATGGGGCGGGATTTGGGAGGGCGAGGGCCGGGTAGGGTGTGTATGTTGTTGCCTCTTTGGATCCGAATAAATTAGGTTTTTGGTGGTCATCCACTTGGCTAATGTCCGATACATATGGATAGCTCATTGAGGTGATCGGAGGTGGACACGGACACGGGAAATCACTCATTCTTTGTTCCAGCTTGGATGTTACATGTATACTTAGATGGCCAGCCTTTGTAGGGCAGGCCTCCGTAGGGCGCCGGGCATACGGATATGGGCTTATGGTATCCATAGTTAGATGAGAGCGTACGCATACGTACACAGGCCTACTGTATATATGGAGCCTTGATAGCCTCGATAAGTCAATCAAGCATAGGCTGAACCACGGGATTTTGACGGGAGCAGGATCCCGTCTAAAACCCGTCCCGTGTCAGGTTTCCACGCGCTAGTACTAGCCTAGTAGACGGGTTTTCATCTTTGATCACCGGAGGTGCACAAGTCATCACTCACTTATACAGAGGCCAGGTATGTTACATATATGCATCAGGATCGTGTGTATGAGATCTTGTATGAGATCATGGCTTGTATGGGAACCTGAGACGTGTACGAGGATATGCATTAGTGCATAATCACGAGAGTTCTAGAGAGTATGGCAGGCTCTATATAGACCATGGGATTCGGCATAGATTTAGACATTACAATCAAGCATCTATTCATCACTCAAAGTAACAAGGTAACCCCTCCACACCGGTTACCCAAATGCACACAAATTGTGATACAGAAACACTTCTGTATTTGAGAAGATACCATTGTAGATGTATAACACCGAGAGTGTCACTCCAGATTTACCAGAACAAGTAGTACTTTGTGAAACCCCACAAGTCACTTTCAGGCGCTTTCAAGCGTTCAGCAGACAAGCCAGCGGACCAGCCAGCAGACTAGCCTACGGACTCAACTCTAGGGGTGAGCTCAACTTAGAGTACAGTGACATTACTAACTATCGCAAGGACCATCACCATTACTATATAGCAAAACAAATGGGGCTTAGCTGTTTCGTGACTACCGGCCATGAAGAATTGGAAAGAATTGGCAGTACTTGTCGTCCTTTATATGTAGAGATCTGTAACCCTAACTCCCCTTACCTCCCTCCCACTCCCAATCCCAATATAATTCACTGGTACCCACATAATCTGCAATGCTAAATCCATGATCCTGTCCTGATATTTGATGGATACCTATGAGAGTGAGTGGCTAGGTGACTGTGGCATGTGGCTTGGGCAAGAATAAATTTGAGTGGCGGATTAGCAGCACATTTTTGAATTTTTGAACCTGTCTGACGTCATGACGTCAAGTCTCCGAATCTGCGGCCAATTTTGGTCAGTGAGGGTGATGAGATGAAGTTGACTAGATTAGATAAGAGGGAGATCTTGGCGTTACCTATTCTAGATACAAGCTTTCTCTCTCTTCGAACTAGCATCGTGAACTCTTCGAGACTCTTCTCTTCGCGGTCTCTAGATCTCTCAGTGCCACCCTCTTCCCCTTGACGATAGATCTCAGTGCCACCCTCTCCCAGATCGCGTGCCGCCTGGAGTTACCCCGCAACGCGTCCAACGGCCTAGAGTATGGTGCAATGAAAATGTCGCAAGCACTCGATGATGCCAAACAGCGCCTTGCCGAGAAGGCGTCTCTGATATACGACACGTCCAAGGTCGTCGAAGCCGTACAGGAAACTGCTCACTCTCGAAAGGCCTTCAAACAGTATTACAAATACGAACCAACTGAGCAAAAGAGGACTTTCGAATTGATCAGACAATGAAGCTCGCGTCTGCTTTTGCGAGGTTGGCTGGCAACAAAAAGGGTTGGCAATATGTGACGGCCTGCGCAGTCGAGATCACCACTCCGGCCACGGGGTCTGAGGAGAATGGCGCCACTATCACCATCTGCCTATCGCAGAACTCCCTAATGGAGCAGTGCGACCTCCAGTCACTAGAAGCCATTGTAAAAAAGGTCGAGGACTTCGTCTGGGAGATAGAGGCCTGCAGTGGCGCGGTAAGTACTGATTGTTCGCGACTCTATTCCGACATGCTGACCGGGTTTTATAAGCCATGTCGACGAAAGCTATCCCGCAAGCCGGGGAGCAAGGTAGACTCATCGCCGCCTACGTCTTTAGCGACTTTCTACCGATTGTTGTCAAGCATTGCTTCCCCAAGCTGAAGTCGCTCGTGGACATCAGAGGCGACCAATTTGTTAAAGCGTGGCAGTTGATCAAGGAGAAGGCCCTCTTGAGCAGCCTATCTGAGAAGACTAGGCGTGCGTTTGAGAAATTCGTCAATTGCTTGCAGAACACTGTAAAGAAGCCACCCGAGCTTGCAGTGATCAAGATGGAAAAACTCGTTTGTGCCGCTTTGAATCTGACATATTGCAACATGAAAGACATCCGCTCTGCATGGTCTACTATCGTCTCGAGATTGGCTAATGGGATGTTACCCCCTATTCACTCGAGTTCATGGCTAATTTTATTAGGCGTCCACTGCGAGACAGGTGACAACGAGTCCGAGGATGAGGATGATGAGGATGATGAGGACGATGCCCCAGTCAACGTCACCCAGTGCCTCCTCATACGATTCTCTCGAAAGCTCGCATCATATTACCATGTTGCTGGCACGCTGTGCCGTTCTCTGTTGAGGATGAGTCGCAAGTTTAGAACACAGTCTCGTTGGAAGGTTGTCCTGGCGACTCCAACTACCCCGTTCACAGTCCGTGATGCAAATGAAATGGGGAAGTACTGCACATTCATAGAGTACAAGGTCGCTCGGCTTTCTACCGGGTTGCTCCGAGGGACAAGCCAAGACGATCTGGACGTACGCTTCAGGAAGAAGCGAAATTTACCGTTGTATGTTCATTGTGAGATGCAGCTTGGTCTGTTCTACGCCACCAATCCTGAAATCATCTGCCACTGTGGGATCATCGCCGTTAGCAAGAAGTGTTGTTGGCTTTGCGATAATTTTTTAAGTAAGCCCCTTGTCTTAAAGTTATCTCGGCTACTGAATGACTTGCTCTGGACACCAGATACCTACAAAAGCAACCGTCGCCGCATGCACATGATGCCGAGCTCGATCAGTACAGCGTTGAGAAAACTAGATCCCCTCTGGAATTCGTCGTTAAGGGGAGCCACAGGCGGGTTTACAGCAACTGGTACCTCCCGGTCCCAGAACAAGGGACACTTAACCCGCAGGCCTACAACAAGCTGCTGGCTCGCTTAGAGTGTATTGCAGACGACATACTATACAAAGCCGAGAAAAAAGCTATGAGGTTACTTAAGCGCTACTGCAGCTTTGAAGATGTCGATTCCAATAGTTCGCACCACTCCGAGGATGGCCCGGAAGACGCGATCGTCGATATGAACGAAAGGCATCAAGAAGAGCTAGATGAGAAATTCGAGGAGATCGAACGTGCGATGAAGGTTGACGAGGGCGATGAGGAGAATACCGTATAAACCGCGTAGCAAAGGAATAGACGCGCCGGGTTAATTTATACTTTCTTACAAATCGAGCCGAGTGATATCAAAAGCATGCTTCGCTATTTACAATTCATCCGACACCACGTCCACTCCCCGCCTCAGAACTCGCGCCAGAGCCCGCCTTCGTAGCCAGACCAGTAGCACAAAGTGCTGATGTACCATCGTTCAGTGAAGAGAAAAGAAACATCGGGGAGTCACTTTACACATCCTCACAGTTGATCACTCATACACGTTGTGATACGGTATGTTACTGTATGGGGGGCACCGTGTATATTGTAGTGTACAGATGAGAGAGAGAGAGAGAACCTCGAGACTATCTACACAGTGTGTGTGGGAGCAGCAAGCAGTCACAAAGTGCAAGTGCACCTTTGTATGTAACACGGTAAACGCAGTAGACGGCTGGGATCAACGTAATACTCCCATTGATGTTGCAAGCGGTAGTGAGGGCTGTGATCGACGCGGTGAATGCGGTGGACTCGGTGCTTGCGGTGTTGTGTGAGGCGTCCGACTCTTGATGTGCTGCGTTCAACTTTCCATAAGAATCTTATCAGTCTATTTGTTTGGCAATCAGAGTAGTTATGTAGATGTGGGATGGGGTGATTGTTGTAGTTGATTGAACAGAAAAAAATTTAAAGTTGAAAGAGGTTGTGGAAATACGTCAGAGACCTCGTTGTGGGTTGTGAAAAAATCCGAAAAATCGCTAAAGCCATCAGCACAGACAACTTTTTGCAGATGGCTGTTGCGCAGCAGCACATTCATTCACACACAGAACTTTGCTTGGTGGGTGGAGGCTGCTACCGGGTGGTAAGTCCTATTGGCTGAAGTCACACGGGAGCCCAGCTAACCACTTAGTATGTATCACCAGCACCACAATCACCCATCCATTTGAAGTATGTGCCATTTTTCCTTAGTTAGTTATGTGGCCCTTGTTTGCTAACAAAATCCGTGATTTTCAAACGGCCATCCGTTCTTTATCTTTCGGTATAGGTAGTTTACTGTAACTCTGCGCCCACCACAAACAAAGTTCATATGAATAAACCCAACTTTGAGGTCGACGTCAGAGCCCCAGTGGCCGAATATTTGCATTAAACTATCAAAAAGTAACACCAGACAAACTGCCAACATTGAGTTTAACATCATGTAATAAGGGGTGGAGAAAATGAGCCTGAAACGACAGTCTTTTACTTCAAATACTTATTGACGGCCTCTCTTCGACATGATACTCTTCTGTGATGTTACCTCTTTCTGGGCCTTATTCAACTGGCTATGTTAATACGACCTGCAGCCTGGGAGCTGATGCTAGTGAGGTTGCGCCGGGGTTAGGGCTTCAAATTAGGGGTAGAGAAGTTGATCAATTAGTAAACACCAGCACTTCTTGAAGTGCCGAACTGCTGCAGGATAGATTTTGGGTTTCCAGTATTTTCTGACTCCTCCTAATAATATTGTGATCGTTACCAAGGTGGCTTTCCTTTAATAACCGTGTCATATATTAGGAATGCCAAAGTGGATGGAATCGCTTTAAAGATGTGATATATTATAAGACGTTGTCCATTCGGCATGGCATCATAAATCTTATATCGGTGAACTAAAAGTACGCGGACATACACTGCGGTACGCTGAAGTATGTGCTAGCCCGGTAGTGTATACTGAGGTCATCCCCTATCTTTACAGAATCATAGCCAAGGATCCGCGCTCAATTCACTGCGCAGAAGAAAGTATTGCAGATAAAGATAACCCATGTACACCGCCCAAGTTCTGTTATAGGTGGCTACATCTTTCTGTTGCTCCCTAATCTGGGACGATTTTGGACGACATCCAAACGACGGATCCGCCACATTGCACAACAAAGTTGCCACATCCTGTGTGCCATGCTCCATCGTAATCTGACATGGCGTCTTCTCCATTCCACCGGGGCCCTCCTACGTCAACCCTTCCACATCAGCCCCATACTCCAGCAGCAACTTGATCATCTCGCAGTTCTTCAGTTGCGTCGCATGGCGCGCGGTGTATGCCACAGAAGCCACATATCCGGATAAGCGTCACACTCGAGGACACGGTACAGCTTCACCGGAAACGCCCCATTAGGATCAGCGCCAAACTCGAGGAGCACCTGCACACACGATCACCGTGTGCCCACCTAAGGTAGTATTCGAGAGGTGTAGAAGCGGGGATGTGTGCACACCAGCGCGTTCAGGTCGGCAGTGTCGATATCGCTGACGATCTGGAAGAGGATTTCGGCAGGGCATGATAGCATGGTTGCCGTGGATGGTTATGTACGTATAGTATCGCTGTTGGCTGCTGGCGACGGTGTTCAACTCATATTTCGCCACCTATTTACAACTGGTGATAGGTCTTTCGATCTGAAAGCTGCACTAAGTTTCAAAACGGGGTACTTGCAGGTGTACTGATACCGCGATTATTCCCGTCAACCCCGCCTTCAACCCTACCGGTCCATTTACCTAGTTTTCCTGTAGTGTGAAACGTCGTCTTGCAGGTGGTGAGGGGATTTTATACATAAAAGTCTAGGATTGAAAGTAGTTTTCGGTATAAAACTACAAGAGCCGCCCTTCTCTCTTTTACTTTGTGTCACTCCCAGGCCTCCCTCCGTTGATCATGAGTCACCAAAACGAACATGCGCACATATGTACCGACAAACGAAAGGATATATGATTTATTGGATACTTTCCGTGAATGATTCAAACGGCAATCTTTATCGGTACATGTTTTTCGGCCTCGGATGCCAGATTAATTAACCGTCACCTGATGAGGGGTACACCCCGCTCCTCGAAATATCTACCACTCGATTCCTCGGCCTCAATCCAACGAACTGAGATGCCAAAGTTTTCAATTCAAACCCCCCCAGCCACGGATTTCCTAGTCTTATCACTCCGAATATTCAGCAAACGGAAAGCACATTAAGGTTTATAACAGAGCCACGTATATATTCAGTCACCAATTTCGCAACGAGATCTCTAGGAATAAGATGGCCATGAATCACGGCTATACACTATTCATTATTCTATCATCACATTTTGTTTCTTTTCACGGAACTAACGAGATCTTAGTTTCCGATCCTGTACCTAACCCTAATCGCGGAAGATGAACCAGGAGACAACAAGCTCATGGTTGTTGTGGAATTGTGGCCGCCGGAGATAGGTGTCTGTGGATGGCTACGCGCGGGATCGGATCGGCTTGGACTTTTATCATCGGAACTGCTGGGTGGACTACCTACCGAGAAATATATTATGAAACCGGGATTGCCCGATGGGGTATGGTACCATAGTGCTCCCTACTGGGGACAGAAACTTCAACTTCTGTATTTCAACTACTCAGAAGGCTATTCGAAGTCTCTGAAGTTCTGAAGGCCGGCCCCGGGATGATGCAGAACGATCTCTCTAGGAATGTGATATCAGATCTTCACATCTGCGGAACCTCCGACATGACGGAGAAGCTTAGGGAGGCCGTATCCAAATTGATGCTAGGTAGAACCACGTAGGGTTGAGGGTTTAATTCAAGATTGGGCTAACACGCCTACTAGCACGTCCAGATACATACCAACTTCGAACGTCACCCCAACGTGAGTCCTCATTTTCATCGATAAACAACGGACCTTGCTGCGCAGAGCCAATCTCACCTCATGCTTACTACCTTCCCAAGTCACACGGGTTGCACAGTTTCTACTGAATCTTACAGTGGAGACATATGCGGATTGTCTGGGTTAGGGTTTAACAGTGTCGTTTTTTATTGTGAAACAGGAAACTTCCCTGGTGAGTAACGTTAGGCATCAGTTTGATAACTTAACAACTCCAGAAGTTTCTATAGCTATATAGACAGGAATATCATTCCTGTTAGCTTCTAGCAAGAAGTTTTACACCCAGACCGTCATATCAGGAAAACATGAGTCACAAGGTGCTTACTTAGGGAGCCTTGTATATACAGCCTCATCGACCGTTGGAGGCCTGGCGAATGTGAGGATCAGTTGATCAAGTTTCCAAACGAGCCTCATAGAGTTTTGAATGCCTGGCGAATGGGGTGGTTCAGTCGACTTTCTCTGGATGAACTGCCGATCTTATGGAATTGTAGCCAATCATCCGATCTCGGCTCTCCAGAATTCTGTAGCATTCCGTTTCCGAAACTGGCGTGAGTCATTATTCAATCAATCGTGGGATATCCGGAATTTTGTTCATAAAGCCACGTAACCGCCTCTCATTGCGCGAGGACCACTGGCAATTTACATCTTGCAACACAGTCATTATTCTTCGAATTCTAAAACAAAACAACAAATCTTCTCTGGGAATATCTACTCTCATCTCGATCACACTGGAAATTGCCATAGCTTATCTCTCTACTTGATTGTCCCGATTCTTTGTTTGCTGGTGTTTGCCATACTCTTGCGTGTGCTTTCTTTGTTCCATTTTTTGTTCGTTTGCGGTATTTCAACCTGAACTCTACACTCCTGAATACTCTTAAGTTGCTTTCCCGTATTTCCATATTTCGCTTTTTGCCACTTCGATCTTCGCAGTTTATCGCTCCATTCTCCAGACGAATATCAACATCTGCCTTTGTTTTCATCGCACAATCAATCGAGCGAATATCTATGTCAGGTCGAGGTGATGGTCGAGGCGGTCGTGGTGGCCGCGGTGGTGGCCGTGGTGATCGTGGCGGTGGAAGAGGTGGCGGGGGCGGAAGAGGTGACGGAAACTTCAGAGGCGGTGGTTCTTTTTCGGGCTTTGGTGCAGGCGGCGATGGCCAAGGAAGAGGTGGTGGTGGAGACAATCGTGGACGAGGCGGATTTCGTGGTCGTGGCAGAGGCAACGCCCCGATGTATCTTCCGTACGTTTCTGGTGTCTAATTCTCGGGGGGCTTTAACCAGCTAATGTGTTTTTACAGTGGCGAAAGTCTTGTGAAGGACCAAGGCATTATCACGAAGGGGGATGTTCTTGTGGAGAGTATGTCCCGAATGACACTCAATGAACGGCGTTTTCCTCCCCGTCCCGACTTTGGGACACGAGGTGTGAGTACATGGGTTAGAGCGAACTATTTTGAAGTGCAATTACCTCGCACTATCATCTTTTTATACGAGGTCTCCTTCGTACCCGAAATTAGGATCAGAGGACTTAAGGAACGGGTACTCGAACTCCTCAGAAAACACCCCAATCTGGTGGCCTTCGAGAAACATGTTGCGACAGATGGCAGCAAATTTATCGTATCGACTAAAAAGCTAAATCCTAGCTCGTCAGAGACAAGTGCCGGACGAAATGACGATAGACTCGCCATCGAAATCATTGACAACGAAGTCAAAGCCGGGAAGAAGTATCAAGTCAAGATACAGCGAGTTGCTGAGATATTTCCGACGGATTTGACCGACTATGTTCAGGGAACCCGTCCCGATTATGACCCTGCCCAAGCGACCCAGGCTTTGAACATCCTGGCTGCCAAGTTTCCGCGAGACCAACCGAACATGGTTCCCATCGGAGGGAATAGGTTCTTTATCATCGATAACCGATCTGATCTCATGATGGATCTCGGAGGTGGCGTGGTAGCTCGAAAGGGTTTTTACTCCAGCATACGCCCGACAATCGGTAGGATGCTCTGCAATGTGAATGTTTGCACGAAGGCTTTCATCAAGCCCGGTCCACTTGTCGACCTCATATCTGAGTATCTTGATATTAATCAGAGAAGTCAGTTTCCGCCGCGGGACCGTCTTAGAGGTTTGCCAAACTTTCTCAAAGGATTGAAAGTTTCCTTCTCCTATCGGAATAACGGAAAAACCCACTTCAAAACCATAGAGTCTCTGTTGAACAAGAAGCCTAACGAATGCATACTCGAGCGTACCGACATGAAGACTGGCCTAACGTCAACTATCAATGTGGCGCAGTTTTTCAAGGACGGTAAGCAAGGCTGAACAATTCTTCGTTTGTGTAGCTGTATTCTAATACTTCATTTGCAAAATTTAGTCTACAATGTCAACTTGACGTATCCACATTTTCCCGCGGTCAAACTCTTGAACGACAGGACGCCAATGATTGTCCCAGCGGAGGTATTGACGGTGGTTGACGGCCAACATTGTAAGGACGAAAAGATGTCCAGCGATCAAGTCGGGAGGATGATCTCTGCGGCTTGCCGAAAACCTCCCGAAAACGCGGACATGATCACCGGCGTCGGTCTTCCCAGTCTCGGATTCAAAGGCAATGATGGCTATTTGGTAAACACCTGAGGCACCCCTTTGTCGCACAACCAATCTGATTTATTTTGTGTAGAAAGATTTCGGCATGAAAGTGTCGAACCAGATGGTTGTTATTCCCGCTCGGACTCTACCCGGACCCACTGTGAGCTACGCCAACAATAGGAGGATGCAACCCGGACCGTCGTGGAATCTCCGGGATACTCGTTTCTCTACGGCTGGGGACATGCAAAGTTGGACGGCATTCATCGTTGAAGACCCTAGATACCCAATTTCCCGTGATGCAGCCAAGAACGCAATTGATGGATTCGAAAGCTCGTGCCGTGCTTCTGGTTTGAGAGTCGCGTCTTGCAACATGTCTTTTTGTGATGCTGCCAGGTTCAATTTCGACGACATCATGAACAACCCGAGAGAAATGGAAGCCGCCGGGGTATTGATAAAGCAAAAGTTCGACAAACTTGCCGGGAAAGTCTCTATTGTATTGGTTATCCTGGATCTCGTTAGATCTGAGGATACGGGGCGCGGAAAACCGAAGCAGAAACAGCACAAAGCCTTTGGTCCCGTCTATGCAGCGGTCAAGTATGCCGGTGATGTGAAGTGTGGCGTGGCTACTGTCTGTTGTCAATGGGAGAGGTTCCGCGACGGAGGGCCGCAATATTGGTCCAACGTTGCTTTGAAATTCAACTTCAAACTCGGAGGAACGAACCATTTAGTCTCGACTGATCAGTTGGGCTTCTTGAAAAACGGGAAAACCATGCTGGTGCGTATATATATATCTAATTCTTTTCGGGCTTGTCCTAGTACTGACATTACCTATCAGGTTGGTTGTGATGTCACACACGCTTCCCCGAAGAGTCGCAGAGGGACACCATCCATTGCCGGGGTTGTCGCCTCTTGTGATGGGACGTACGCTACGTACCCAGCTTCTTTAAGACTGCAAGGACATCGCACTGAGGTGAGATCACGGATTGGGCTCAGTTCACGGTCTCCCACTGATTACTGACGGTTCAATAGATGATCGCCGACCTTAAAGAAATGTTAATTGAGCGCCTTAAGTTCTGGCACCAAAAGAGCAAGAACAGGTCCTGGCCGGAATGCATCATGGTCTACCGTGACGGTGTATCGGAGGGTGAATTCCACAGGGTTCTCGACATCGAGCTCCCAAAGATCAAGCAGGCCTTCAAAGAGTGTGGGGCAGGTCCCCAATACAACCCGAAGCTGACAATCACCATTGTCGGTAAACGCCACCACACGCGCTTCTATCCCACCGATCAGGCGCAGGCCGACCACGACAACGGGAACCCAATGAATGGAACCGTTGTTGATCGTGGAATCACTTCGGTATACGACTTTGACTTCTTCCTCCAAGCTCACAAAGGCCTCAAAGGAACCGCCCGCCCTGCACATTATTATGTGATCTACAACGAAATCGGAGTCAAGTCTGATGAGCTTCAGGGGCTGGTAAGTTTTTTTCTCACCTTTGCTGCTGTAGCAAACACATACTGATGGGTTATAATAGACACATAATCTGTGCTACCTGTTCGCTCGCGCGACTAAATCGGTCTCAATTATCCCGCCCGCTTACTATGCGGATATTCTTTGCGAACGCGGTCGTTGTTATATCAATGGTCTTTACAACACCGTCGAAGGTAACACCTCTGGAAAGACAAAGGCTTCGGATGAGGAGAAGGAACAGACGATGCGTGAAGCTCTAACGTTGTGGGGCGAGGGGGTTCATCAGAGGGTTAAGAATAGTATGTTCTATCTCTAGGGGTTTGGCTGTGTTGGAAGGATGGTTATTGGTTGATTTTTTTTACGTTGGTTGCTGATGGTTCTTTTTGTGTCACTCGTTTTGTTGCTCGATGAGTATCATCTTTGGAGACTACTTCTGTTTTGTTTTCTTATTGTGTGGGAGCTGGATCTCGGGGTTTGTTGATTTGCTTTGGTCCCGTTTACTGGATTAATATTCATACACACTCTTTTCTTCCGGATATCTGGTACGGATATCGAACATACTCTTTTGAATATTGAATAAAATCACGTCGCTCTTTACTTTTACTTCAAATCCACAACTAATCTACAACTAAACCTCGAAGCTCTGAGCCACTTTGTCCCCATCGGAATTGAACCTTGGTCTCCCGCGTGCTATCGATTGCAAGTGACAGGCGCGGGGGTTAGTAGTATCTAGTGTACGAGCGAGATTTCATGACCAAGTTCGGTTGAAGTCTTTGTCTTTCGTCCATATTGGCTTTTGACTTTTGGCTTTATGTCAGCTCTCTCAAGGCTCTTCCACGTTTTGTCAAGTTATACTTCATCTGTGGAGAATGCAGATTGCAAATAAGTTTACCTAGCACAACAAAGTTAGAATCTTAATTATAAACCATGAAAACTCGATATATAAAGCGGTGGCCACCGTAAGCCTTTCCACCATGATAATGGCAACGACATTAACCTTCCTCTCCCACATCCCCTCGACACCGGGGGGCTACGCGCATTCCACGTTCCACTCACCTCCGAGCTCTCCACCGCTCTTCACATCTACCACACCTTCTCAACACCCGTCGCCAAAAACTCTACATCCTTTTCGACGCCATCGTCCCAGCCCACGCACGCACAATCTGCCGAGCCAGACTTCCACATACGTCCAGCTCCGTATCTGTTGCGGCATGGTTTCTTAGCCTCGAAATCAAGGGGATTCAAATAGCGGATAAGCAACTTGGAAACTTAGTGAACAGTACAGCTCTAGAGCCGAAGAGCAAAAAGAGGAAACGGGAGGATATGGACCTATCTACAGCAGTCTCAGTAATCTGGACATCTCTACTCCCCGGTTTTTCGTAAAGACCTCATTTCGAGGAATGGAACCCATCGGAGCATGGCAAATGCTGTGCTCGAGGCTTATCTCCCCGGGTATCTTCCCTACATCCACTCCCCCCCCCCCTTGTCTTAACGCGTATAGAATACGTGGGGAATTTAATAATTCACACTTTCGTCGGCGGCTCGAAAATAGTATCCGTTGGGCACGAAAGCTGGATATTCAAAATGGGGGTGGAGAAATGCCGAGCTTGGAGAATTTCGAGCTCCCAGAAGGAGAGGGGAGGGAATGGGAAGACTTGTTGTGGAAAGACTAGGATGTGGGGTGGGTTAGGACAAATGTTGCGAGGAAGAACGAGAGAAGCTTGACGCATACCTACTCCTCCTCCTCCTCCTCCTCCTCCTCCTCCTCATCATCATCATCATCATCATCATCATCCTCTTCCTCCTCATTCTCCTTATCTTCTTCCTTCTCCTCGTCCTCGTCTTCATACTCTTCATACTCTGCATACTATTCATCCTCATCATCCTCATCCTGCTCATCATCCAAGTCAAGTGTAATAGTCCTGTTGTTCTTTGGAGGTTAGCTTGCGATCGATTGCAGAGTCGACGGCTATCATCCAACGGCTCATCCTGCTTGTCATCCAAGGCAAGTGTAATAGTCCTGTCGTTCTTTGGTGTTCAGCCTGCTGATCAATTGCAGAGTCCAGCGGCCATCCTACTGCTCACCCCGCTCTAAGTATGAATACTATAGACGCTTATGGTGGGTGCAAACTTGGTGGGTGTACGTTGCACTCGCCGTGTTTGTACTGGCAGTGGTTCCTATCGTTTGTATGTTCGCGTATGTCAAGGCGCCAGATGCGTTGACTAGGGGACAAAAGGTGAAAAGGGCGCAAAGTGCGCACACTATTTTGGTGTTTTCGATCATTTTATTACACTTTTTCGGAGTCTTTTTCTCCCTCACCAAAATTAAAGCGGCCGCATGGATGGAAGGCGCCAGTTTGCTGCTGTTACTTTTACCCATCTGCTGGACTGCGACAACCCTCGCAAAACGAATTGGCGGTGACACGGCAATCAGAAATCATTACATCGCCCTTCAACCAGAGGTCAGAGGGTGAAACGTGCACAAAATGCATATACGATCTTGGTCTTTTCAATTATGTTGTTACACTTCTTCGGGATTTTCTTTCCACTCATCAAAACTAAGGCGGCGGTATGGACACTAGAAGCAAGTCTGTTGATGCTCCTCTTACCGACCTGTTAGACTGCCGCACAGGATTGGGGGCGACACAGCCATTAGAAACTAGTACATAGCTCTTCAACCTCCGACGAAGAGCAGCAGCCAGACGGTATCAACCGTAGGAAGGTCGCCAATCGATCGAAACACAGCACTAATAATTCCGAACTCTGTGTTGCCGATAATGGTTACTCTGGCGGCGATGGGAACGGCGGCAGATTGGGCGACTATATGAAAAAATGAGGGGAAAGGATGGAGGGGAGGAGGCGGTGGTGGCAGGTAGAAGGGGATGGTAGGAGGTGGGAGGGGAGGGGAAGGGCGTGAGGAGGAGGGGGGAGGGAGGAAGTTGGGGGGGAGGGAGGGGAGGGGGTGTTATGCAGCCCATACTATCAATTTCTGTTGTCCTCCTAAATATCTGATAGGATTACCTCGTACGCAGCTCTTCGTCAAGCTCCCCCCCCCGTTCTATTGTTGTGCGATTATCGTACTTTCTGCGATACATCTTGGCAGGACGTGGTGGTTGAAGGTGCAGACGCGGCTGGATTGCCGCCATTGGCTTGTTGTCGTTCAGTTTATGTCTCTTCTATTGCTGTTGAATACTGGTCGTTGCAGATCCCCAGTCACGCCGGAGGGAGGGGGGGGGTATCACTCTTGTAAATGTGTACGCCAATACCATAAGATTTGCGTTGTGCTTGAACTGTTGAATACTCTAAAGGCAAACAATCACATAAGCTATAGGGGGTGTCGTAGGATGTTTGCCATGAGATGTCAAGCACGGTTGCACGGCACGCATACTTTTGACCACCGGCAACACAACGAGTGCCGAAGCTCAATTCGAGGCCGCAGAAGCATCGGAGCTTTTGGTGGAATCACAGTACGAGAGTCTCCAATTTCACGTCGAAAACAAGTACCTACTACGATAACTCAGATGATCAACAACCAGCAACCAACAACCAACGGACGAGATTGAGCCCTTACAAGTGGTTCGCCCCAAGCAGAGCAGCCCAATCCTTTTCCTCAAGATCAGGGCCCATTCCACTTGCCAACCAGGTATCCGCCAGCGGCAGATAGACGTCAATTTCGACACCAACATGCTCAAGCAGTGTTCTCAACCGGTCTATTCCAAGGGTGGTGTCAATTGTAATCTTATGCGACTGGAATAAGGATCTACAGATAACCGGCTGGTTGATCTAACACTGCGAGTCATTAAGGAGAGGGCAGGTGATACAACTAACTCTCCCACTGTTCAAGGAGAGCTTCATTCTGCATCTGACCCCCTGGCCACTTCGTCCAATTCCGGGCTTTCACCTTACTGACTGTGTTTGTATATATGTAGTTATAATCGGCAGGATTGAAGGTAATCATGAAAATCACACCCTCTGATGCACAAATTCGCCCACAACTCGCATACACCACCCAATAATCATAGAGCAGAAACCGCAATTCCATCTCGAGCGCATAGCACAGTCTTCTTGGGACAAATACCCGTTCTACCCCCGGCCTCGGCCTCGGCACATACCGTATCGTTTCAACCCATAAACCGTAGATCAATCACAATCCCAAGCGCCATAACACCATTACCATCCCTCTTCTTCACCCCTGCATAGTCTCATCCCCATCCCCCCCCTCCTCCTCCTCCTCCTCCCTCTCCCCCTCCTTTCCCGTCTTCCCCATCACCCCCTCAAACTGTGTCCACAGCGCCTCTACAGCCTCAAACTCCCGGCCGACCTGTATTTACCTATCAGCGGTGTGGGGAAGGGGGGTTGGGGAAGGGGGTTGGGGAGGGGGGGGAGAGTACAGCAATGATGCTCTCGAAGTTCCGGTTGAGCGTGTTCATGTTCATTAGCACGTGCTCCATGGCGAGAGATATCTCGCTGAGGAGGTGTGCGCGTTGCTGCTCGAAGTAGGATTTTTCGGTGGAGGTGGTGGCGGCGGAGGGAGAGGTCGACATTGTTGGTGGTTGGTGCTAGGATGGGGAAGACGCGTTAAGAAGGGTAAGGAGCGCGGTGGGCTTGGCAGTGCGCTTTACTTGATTTTTGTTTGGTACTTGTCCGAAGCTGCACCACAGTACACAGCACCAAACGGCTTTGTACACGACGCCATTAACACACTTGACTATATCTACCCGCTGAGATACGCTTCTCGTTCCGTCGTTCCATCATCGAAGGACCCCACTTCCGTAAGCGGGAGAAGACCTGGAGCATCGTTTCCGCCAGCGATAATGAGCTTTCGAATTCACGTTGCACAGCTTCTGACATCGGCTACTGGCAGGCTACGCGTGGATTCGTCGCTGCTTCATGAGCTTCATGACTACCCGGCGAATTCGACAATAAGATCTATGGAAATCAACGCGTCGATACGGAAATAGTTGACAAGACGGGTTGCCTAGATCTTGAGTTTACGAAGTTTCTAGATCGGAGTAACGATTGACCATGGACTAGCTACCATATGGAACACTCCAGACACGCGGAAGGAGATCGTTCGGGTTGGAATGGACATTGACGCTATGACTACGATACTCTACTTGACTATGATTACTGGACGGTGGAGGGCAGCTGTGGGTGCAGTCTTTAGCAGGCCTTTGGTTGGTTATTGAGGCTCTTGAGTTAGGTATTTCATAAGGATGCCTTTAACCGCTGCAAGCAGAACTAGGAGTACTCCGGAGTAGCGAGGTATATAGCTTGAAGATAGCTGGGGGGAGGTGGGATTAGCCGGGTTTGGGATTTAGATACGGGAGGTTTTCTGTACCAATAGTTGCTGGGTTCCGCATGATGATGGCGTTTGCAGCGGTGATGTGTTTTTCGTGTCGTTGGTTTGATGCGAGATAGTTTTAGCGGGAGCACTTACACGTTCCGAGCTCCGCCCGCTCTAGATACCAAGTAGCATTGCTTGGCGGCACAGGATGGCGTGCTTCCCCACATACCCGTCAACGACGACCGAACTCAATTCCACCACCTTTCATCTGGACCGCCCTCCATCTCTCCCTCCCAACACCCACCTCAACACCTACACCATGACCTCCGCAGCCTTCAACAAGCTCTCTCTCTCCTCCTCCGAGCTCCCTCCCTCCCCCGCCCCCTCCTCCCCTCGCACCGGAAAAATCTACTCCCTCGCCACCGAACTCGTCTACACCGAGCACTCAGACCAATACAATGCCTCCTCCATGCCCCTATACCAAACCGCAACCTTCAAACAAACCTCCGGCTCAGGCGGTAACGAATACGACTACACACGCAGCGGCAATCCCACTCGTAGCCACCTCGAAAAGCATCTCGCCAAGATCATGCGTGCAAACCGCGCCCTCGTCGTCTCCTCGGGAATGGGCGCAATGGACGTGATAAGCCGGATGTTGAAGCCTGGAGACGAAGTCGTCGCCGGCGACGATCTTTACGGCGGAACAAACCGTCTCCTAAAATACCTTTCCACCCACGGCGGGATCATCGTCCACCACGTCGACACCACCTCCCTCGCCGCTGTTCTCCCTGTGCTATCGGAAAAAACCGCAATGGTCCTCCTAGAAACCCCTACAAACCCTTTAATCAAGATTGTGGACCTCCCCGCCATCGCCGCCGCAGCACATGCCGCAAATCCTACCACAGTCGTAGCTGTAGATAACACGATGCTTTCCCCATGGCTACAAAACCCCCTCGAACTAGGCGCAGACATCGTCTACGAATCCGGAACGAAATATCTTTCCGGCCACCACGACCTCATGGCTGGTGTCCTCGCTGTTAATAACCTCGCGCTCGGAGAGAAACTATACTTCACCATCAACGCGTCTGGATGCGGATTGGCGCCATTCGACTGTTGGCTGCTACTCCGCGGGATTAAAACGCTAGGCGTGCGAATGGAGAAGCAACAGGCAAATGCGCAAGCGATTGCGGAGTTCCTGGAAAACCAGGGGTTTAAAGTCCGCTACCCGGGGTTGAAATCACATCCGCAGTACGATCTACATTGGAGTATGGCGAGAGGCGCGGGGGCGGTATTAAGTTTTGAAACGGGGAATACGTTGGTTAGTGAGAGGATTGTGGAGGCGACTAGGTTGTGGGCGATTTCGGTTAGCTTTGGGTGTGTGAATAGTTTGATCTCTATGCCGTGCAGGATGAGTCATGCTAGTATTGATAAGAAGACGAGGGAGGAGAGAGCTTTGCCGGAGGATTTGATACGCCTGTGTGTGGGGATTGAAGAGTGAGTATACCACCTACTACCCCCAAGGTTGGATGAGGACTGATATGGTGTAGTGTTGATGACCTGGTTGATGATTTGAGGACTGCGCTGGTGCAGGCTGGTGCGGTCACTGTGACGGTCGATGGAATGATTGCGGGGGTGCCTGCGGAGCTTGCGGAGGAGCTGGCGCAGGAGTAGTTTGGTTGCTGTGACGGATGGAGTAGGAGTTGGGGTTGGTTGGGTGTAGTATTAGTTTATGGTTCTTTTTTCCTTTCCTTTCCTTTCCTTTCCTGTGCTGTGGGCGAGTTTTTCTTTCTTTCTTTCTTGGTTGTTTGGTTTTGTGTATAGTGCGGTGCATGATATAAACGGCGGTGGGGATTGGGGGGGGGGGGGGGGGGGGGGGGGGGGGGGGGCGATCTGGATGGGTTATGAGATTTATGATTTTTTATTTGCATGATGGGTGATGAATGGTGATCGAAGGAAAAAATGAAAGTTAGAGGTTGTAATTTGGTTAAATGGACGGGATTTTGGGATTGAGCTTTGGACGGTGCTGTTGCTACGGACCAAGTTCCCACTTCGGCTCAAACTTCAAGGCTTGTTGTTGTTTTCTCGGTCATGATGCGTCACGATATCCCTGGACTTGGGAATCTTGGGTTGGGATGGATACTTTTCTTATCCACTTGGAGAAGAAGAAAAGTGCGAACGAACGAAAAACCTTCACCATGCGATGATGAAGGTTGGGCATCTCGTCTCCCATGTCCTCGAATAGTCAAAAAGAACTGCAGCTAGAGGGGAAGATCCCTCGAACTCCTCATCATGACTACCCCGCCCATGGCCACTCTAAATCTCCTTATCCACATTGTTCTTCCCTATGGAAAGAAAATCATGGCATACTAGCGTACTGTGCGGATCTTCGCCAGGAATTGGGACATACTGTAGCGAGCGCGAAGGCTTTGGAATGTGATGCCTTTTTTTTCACTGACGGGGTTGTTGTGACATCTTTTGTTTTAGCTCTTAAGAGTTCGAAATTTGAAGTGTTTCCTATCAGGTGGTGTCTAATAACCATTGGGCAGTTGGAAATTGAATGCCATCTCTTCTGGTGGTATGACGAGATGAAATTGAACACTCATACAGCCTCGTTGTGACCGTGACAAAAAACACTGTTTATTCCTACTCTGTGACACGCTACGTCCGAAGCTTCGCGCTCGCTACAGTAAGAGCTCGAGACGTTTTTCTTGAAAGGACCCGGTGGACGATCTTTGCAAATTTTACGGCACAAAACTGTGAATGACAGTCCTGGATGCTCTATTGGATGATAAGAACCTGCTCTAAAATAAACGATATCTACATTGTGACGTGTATCGTGTGTTTACGGACGTGAATTGACGGGTTGGAGAGAGGTTGAAGAGTTGTGGTTGGTAGGTTCACTGCCATGTGAATGTCGCTCTTGATATTCAGATCTCAGCATCTACCCCTCATCCATTCGTTACCAATATTTCCTACCGCATAGAGATGACTCTTACTAAAAGATCTGAAGCCCAACCATTCCACGTTCGAAATGTGACCCATTACCCGAAATATATTGTACTCGCATAGGGAAGACGACATCGGGAATGTTTCATTAGCTTCGATCCCACACAAAATTTCCACAGGGGAAGGGAGTAAACATATCCGATTTCATTCGCCATCCATATACGAGTACACATCGATTATTCCGGGTACCGCTCAATTTCAATTTCAATTGTTGTGCGCACATATGTGTGTGTGTGTGTGTGTGTGTGTGCGTGGGAGGAAGCTACAGTCACATCACGAACATTCCAGGATTTTTTATCCTGGCCCTGGGTTATTAAAACCCAAGCCAATCGTAGTCTGTGGCTGGCCGCGAGCGGAAATCATGTATAATATACTGGAAATTAGTTAACTCGTTGAATTCGGATGGCTGCTCGCTCGAGTGCTGATGCATGTAACTGGCCGGATTTGGAGAAGTGGTGTGGCTACTTAGTAGCTATGGATAGAAACAAGGCTGGGAGATAATTTCATTTAGTATGTGATGGACCGTTATCTTGGCGTGCCTGTTGCGGGATATGTGAGAAGGCTAGGAGCGATTTTTGTTTTGTTTTGAATCGTTTCTTGCATCAAAGGATGGCTGACGGAGGAAAATCCTAAATACACGTCGTCTTCCTAGCACTGCCAGCTTGTGATCATGACTAGGCTACCCTGTCTCCTACTCCCAAATCGTCTCTAGGCCAGAAGCGGTGGTGCGTTCGGACTGTCTACCGCTCCAGCCCTCTCTATATAAACATAGTGATAAGAACAAATTGACTGGGAATCAGGCGGACTCGGGTGCGAGGTCGAGAAGATTTCCATCAGTGCAGAATATGATGGAACTTCTTGTTGGGTTCAGGAACCTGAGGTTGTGATGTTTGTCACTTCATATGTTTTGGGTTGATATGGCCTGTCTAGCTTGAGGACGCATTGGGTTGGTGGCTGGCAATGGGCGTGGCGGAGCGGAGGATTCGTCATATACTAGCCTTCGTGATGTCGATCCGATAGACTTCGTGTTCTGGTGGGAATCGTCCAAGTATGTACATTCAGGATCAGATTGCTTGCAGGCGGTGAATTAAAATGTTTCTCGCTCGGTGTTTTACGGATGAGATCCGTCATATATTAGGCTTCGGGATATAAATCTGATAGCTATAGGCTTCGTGTTCTGGTGCGAATCGTCCAAGTACATCAGGATCGGATTGCTTGTAGGCGGTGAATTACAATGTTTCTCGCTCGGTGTTTTACGGATGGAAGAACAAAACGTTTCATCTGGCCCTTGTGACACATGCAGCCTAAATTTCCGACATCAATAACGATTTTTCATGTGCCCTGACGCCAACAGAACAGGGAATCTAGAAGCAACGTCTCTGGCCTTGCAGCCTACATACACTATAAAAGCAATGGTTAAAGGGGTGGCGGTGTAAGGGGAGGCTATAACACAGCCTCGGGGCAGGGCTGGCGGTAGCGGGCCTGGGCCGCTGGCCGGGGATATATATGTGGAAATGTATCTATAATTATGCTTGGCCGCAAGCGGCAAAACGACTACGATAAAAGAATGAGATTATACGATAGTGATATCTCCTTCGTTCCTCCGGCTTCACATGTTCGTACCACTAGGGAGAGAGATATCCATCAAAAAACCAGTCAGATTGGCTATTTTGCCGGCACGAGTGACAGCCACTGAATATAAGGGGTGCGGTGAGATTAGATGCACAATTGCTCCCTGCATAACCCCTCCACGTATCACAGCAGCCTTGCCGTTCACATTCCAGGCGTTCTCCCTTAGGCAGACGGAATCCAGCAGTTACTGGTTCTCGAACGGCGGTACAAGGCTGGGACGCAAGGGTCCACCATTAAAAGTCTGCCCAATTGGCAAGACGAAGTCCATCCAGTCCTAACTGCCGTTCTCGATGTCCAACGATGGTGATGCAGCCATCCGATGGCTTCCTGCCATGTGCTAAGGTACGAATTGCGAATTCAAAAATGAGTTCCCAGTTCCGGTATCACCACACGGGAATGAGATCCTCCCTCCACCCCCCCCGTTCCACAAGAACCACCTCGTATGGAAAGGTTCCACCATGATAGACCAGATGAACTGCTTCTGCTTCTCCCGATCTCTCATCGCTGACCATCGCACTCTCTGTGCTGGCATGGCATCATTCCTATGTAACCTAGCTGCAGGTCCCTAGCCGAAAAAAGATCACAGGACCCGATACGCTCCTCCATCAGGGCGGTATCAGCGGTACATATTTGCTACCCTTCGAGATATTGTCAGCTGGACTTGGTTGGGACTCAATTGCTCCGATGGTGATACCCGTAGACAGATTCCAGAACACATAACGGTGGAAATTCTTGGGAGTGGCTGTGGAGGTGGAGATGGGGTGGTGTTGCTGACCGGATGGTCGGAGTCGGCCGACGCGGATCTATGTGATGTAGATTGGAGTGTAGTGGTGTGGTGGCTCGGGGATTCGACTTGCCTTGCGGGCCTCGGATAACTGGGAAGGTAGCAAAAGAAAATAAAAATTCGAAAGGAAAAAGAAGGAAAAAAGCTTCGAGAGAAGAAAGTAGAATGAAATATCCTTCCATAGGCGATGCGAGTATCAATTCAAGAAATCAAGCAACGTTTAAAGCTCCCCACATTACATCACAAAGCATATCAAATCACCATATATGGTCTGCTAGATTCGATTGCAGATTCGATTCTCCATTATGATCCGGGCCGTCGAGGCTGCAAGCCCGCAGACCTGCTAACTGACAGTATCTATCTATCTAACCACCCGCTCCATCGTCATCATCACCCGCCCCCCGGGTGAGAACCGCATTCTCGGAGCGATCGATCAGCCGCTTTGCGCTTGTTCTCATCGGCGGGCAGAAAGGTTACGCGGTATGTATAACTGTCGTCATTATTCCATTCCAGTCTGCTTTCTCTATTCACGGGGGTACACGCGAGTACTGGTAACGTCAGTTTGCTCTAACCACCTGCAGCACCGCTGCAGATTGATCGGTGGCGAAAGAAAAAAAAAGGTGAGACATTCGATGCCATCGGAGTTTTTCTGCCCTCTCACTGGTTTCGCTTGATCGTTCCAGTGAAGTTGTGACAGAGTTTAATTAGGTGGGAAGGCACACGTCGAAAGTCTTGATTGCTGCCAGATGTCAGTGCAGCATTATGACTGACTTGCTTGTTCGAACTACGACCTGCTACACTCTATAATAGATTTCGAAGGTGCGAACGGAAGGGAAAAACTTAGGTGAGAGAATGCGCAATGAAGTAAGTTTCGCGATTGCAACGGAAAACGACGGAAAAGTGGGATGGAAGAATGAGATCGCCGGATTACGTTCAAAGTGGGGTTAGGTGAGGATGGCGCACACACTTCTCTTCTGGGTATCGATAGTATACCCGAGCCCCCGGTGATGCAGAATACGATGGCCTTCAGTATTACACAGAGCAGGGTGCTAGCTACTGTAGTAGGTGTCATATTGTGGTGCAGAAACGACAAGAACTCGCAACCAGTGCAAAACAAGGAAGCCGATACTGCATATTGCGGTTACTATATTGCAGCATCATATGGAGAAGAGGAAACCAGTGGTTTCTACTTTAAGTTGTTTTTGTGTTATGATACCTATACCTCGCGACGACTGGGGTTTTGGAGTAACAACGCAGAGTGCATGTTTGAAGTACCCCTCTACCACATTTACATTGCTATGTATGACCCCTAAACCCCAGCTGCGGGTACTTCGCGAAGTCGGTTAATTCATGGCTAAACCGATTGTTCAAAAATATCGTTCTTTTGTTTGGGAGAGGTTTCGGGCATTGATACACCTAACCCAGCTTGAAAAAGCGCGCAGTACGAAATAAATGTCACCAGCTTCACCCCGCCAATGAAGTTTCATTTTCGAGAATTTGGGATTGAGTGCCCGCACGGTAGATTGGCTGCCCACGTTTCTGTTCTGGCATTCTATTGCAGGATGGATCGGAAGCTGTGGCAGGCTGGGCCACATGAGCGATGTTCGCGACCGTTATTGCTGTTATGTGAATGGTGCACTTTATCGGCGGGGTTGCGCTGGTGTGTCACCACCACACTTTCCTCGTCGAACATGATTGACCACGTCAGACCCACATAATTGGAGCAAGATAAGTATCGTTGTCCACACTTTTACGAACCCGTGGATTGTTTTGAAACTTCCCAATCGTTGATGGTTTCGCTCGCACAAGTTGTTTAATAACTTGGGTGCACTTGCTAGCGGTGTTTTTTTCGTAGGCCTGTGGATCAATGGACATGGGTCCCAGACGAAACGAAACGCGGGAATAAGGGAAACGAATGCTCGGGCCACTCCTCCGGTTGTGCTCCCACAAAAAAGATCGGAATGTGGGAGTACTACATGGGTAATAAGTCTAAGACTGTCCATTTTGGGCCGGCGGCCGCTCTGTTATACCCATAACCCATAACATAGGCAGACAGGCAGTCACAAGGCCCCGCACGACCGCTGAAACGGGAGGAAGAACAGTCCGACGACGAGTGTGGGGAAATGGGTATCAGTGAATGTAGCTGTTATTGGCGCTTCGATATATGTGTCGGGGGTCACACGGCAACTTCACTCGGAGGAGCACTGCGAATTGTTTCGTGAGAAACAAAATGCACAGTAGCACAGAAAGATAGGTAAGTTATCGAGTACTAGACTGGGCGAAACCATAGGCGCCTTCATATTTTTTGTGCCTTGCAACAAAATTGCAAATGTTGTTGTAGGATTCTCGCCGGCCAGCCTTTGGGTGGCGCTGCTATCTTCTAGAATGATACTATACTGCTGACAAGGGCTATGAGTAGAGTAAGGGCGGCTGTAAGAATGTAAGAATAAACGAAGTAATGATCGCAGAATCGAATATGACTGTCGTTCCAGCTCGAGCTCGATCATTTCCAGCTCGGGCACGAATCTATGTGACGTTTGAGTGAAGTAATAAAGAAACTTAAACGAGGCATCCATCCATTCACGATGGGGTTGTTTATTTTTCAGCAGGCGGCAACAAATTCTTCATGTCCACCAATCCGCAGCACCAGAAATATACAAGCCAAGGTATGCGCGGTTGGATAAAACCAGGGATCTTGAGCATGGGTCTATTCCGAATCCTCAAAGCTGCAGGCCATGACGAGATCGGGAAAAGAACCAACTTCCAAGGTGAGCCACCAACCTCTCGCCCACCACCACCAGCACACCTGCACGCAATGCCCAAGGCGGCTGGAAATTATTCGCCAGGATCCATCCCCAAGTGCCTTACACATGGGACCCAGAGTGCTTTTCAGCCGACCTGGTCGCATAGACATAAGTCGCTCTTCCCCTGCCTTATTCCCCTCACTCATCAGTTCTACTATGCCGTCGAACGTTGATATGTGAACGGAAAACTGATATAATCACGAGCTGCTCCTCAATTCTCATGATTCCTTTCGGCATCTCCGACTAGTTTGCAGTTAGATACGTCTCGTTTCCGTCTCGTTTCCGTCTCGTTTCCGTTCCGGTTTTTTCGCTTATTACTCTACATTCTCATTTGTGGGTGGATCGCCACATCGTCGTCGTCGCCGTCTCCCGGACAAACACCTCGACTCATATAACTACCTCGTTTGTACAAGAATCGCCACTCGGGGTTACTGCATTGTACTATTTACCAGCATCAGTCGATCCTCTGGAATATTTTAATGAATTTCACCTTCAACACTATTGCATCGATATCCATCATTTTATCATCAGCACTTTCAATAACGCGAAAAACTCACTCAACATCATAGCCATAATGTTCCCCACATACTCCCGACGAGGCTCTGATGGTAGCGATAGCAGTATGACATCGTCTTCTTCCTCCGACTATGACAGCTCCTCAAAGGGCTCAGTGCCAAACTCGGTCCCATCGTTAGAACACAACTACTCGGTGGAGTCGCAGTTTAACACACCAACAGAGTCGCTGTTCGACTCCGATCCTCGGGACTCAGTAAACACATATTGCACGACGGTTGCATCTTTTGACGAGGAAGAGGATGAAGGTTATGACTGCTACGACCACCTCCTGGAGGTACCTCAGCAATGCGAAGCAGTTCCAGCGACTCCCCAAGAATTTGCAGAGCTCTTCCCTTCCACCAACCGCCTCATGATTAAGCATGACGATTCGCCTCTCGATGGAAACATGAACATTCGTGTGGACTGCAAGGCCCCAGCAACGAAAAGAGATCCTGAAAGGCGCATCACTCTGTTCCATGTTCGCATGTACGACCTCCGCGACCGCGACTTCTCCGTTCGACGGTATGGCCGAGAATGTGGGCGTGAGGTTGCGCATGTCAAGCGCAAGGTTATCAAGTCAACACACCGTCCAACGCTCCAGCGCTCGGTCAGCAAGGCTTTTAATTCTTTCCGGAAACACAGTTCCGCCAGCGACGACGAGTTCAAGAGGGTTGAGCGCACGGATAGTGGGTACAAGTCTGGATTCGAGGATGACGAGGAAGACATTGAGCCCACCACTCCGGGACGTTCAAAGGCAACCAATACTTGCACCCTGGAATTCTCGAATTATGCGCATGTCGATCTCACCCGGCGCGGCGTGAAATCGAGTAAGAAGTACGACTTTGAGTACTGGGGCAAGAGCTATTCCTGGAAACGGACTGTCGTTGGAAGTGATGTTTCGTACCACCTTGTCAACAATGCCACAAATAATGTCGTCGCCCATATCCGTCCGGATCCGTTGACCCCCGAAATGGCGGTCATAGAAGAAGCCAAGGGTGGCTTTGTCCCACCATGCTCCTTGCATATCAATGATAGCGAGGCCGACCCGGTCAACAGTAATAACGCCGATGTCGCAGAGTGAGTTCCATCATCGCCACGCAATGCTTCTGATTCCAAAGTCTAACATACCTTTCTAGTGTCATTGTGACAACTGGCCTCATCGCTCTCATCGATGACTGCATCAAGCGGAAATACAAATCCAAGAGGACGATACAACTGGTCCTACCTACGACGGGCAAGACACCACTGAAGATGAACATGGAATACGTCGGCCCAAAACGGTTTATTGACGAGATGTTCCATCGAAGACCCATCCTCTCGCGGAGTAGCACAAGTAACACCCAACAACATCGGCCAACACCACCAGCTCGGGTGTTGACTATTTAGTCGCTGCTCCTCCTGTACACACTCACACCACTCCACGACAGCCTGCCGCCAGTATCAGCCGCGGACGGTGTTTCCTTTTTCTCTTACGCAGCAACACAAGAAAATTATGCTTGTCGAAGCTGGTATATAGCCATCTACTGTATCTGTGAATATTTTTGGTGAATTTTTGAATTCATTCGCTGGGGACTTGGCGTTCGCACTCAGTTCTGGGGGAGTCAGAAGGGAAAGGGGAAAACAGGGGAAGGGGATGGAAGAGATAAAGGAGGAAGGAAGGAAGGAAGGAAGGAAGGAAGGAAGGAAGGAAGGAAGGAAGGATGGAAGGATGGATGGAAGGGCGGAGGGAGGGCTCACACTACTTGCAGGAAAAGCATGGGAGGCCCTACTCAGGTTTTATTTACTTAGGGTTAATGGATATACTGGCAATCCCGCGAGGGGGGGGGGGGGTATGGGGCGGATGGAATAGATCTGTTTTATTGTTTTGGGTTTTTTTTATGTTTTTCTCATGGATACATTCTCATGGGTGGCTTGTTATGATTTTTTGTGTTTCATATGAACTTGTTTTGGCGCGGCGGGTGGGGGATTTTGTATATACCATGGATGGAATGACCAGTCGGCAATTGATTGATGATTGCAATGAATGTACTTTGTCTAGCTTCAAACTTTTGGTGAATTGTCACAGTGCATTGTCGTCGTGTTGTCCCATTTTTCATACAACGCAGCACTACCAAGTAGCATGGGGGTTTGTCCGATCTCTTCTGCAAGCGGTCCGGTCGACTACCTTCCGCCGCGCCGCTGCGGCTGCGTTGCCGAAGTGTTCACCACCACCTTTAACGTTAAACCTGGGGCAGTACGGGGGTGTGTTTTGGGTTTTCTTGCAGCATGCGAGCCGACAGAATAGGAATTCCGGCATCTTAAGCTTCTTCGCTGGTCATGCAGGAGGAAAACTCCCGCGCTCCCCACCACCATCATTGTTCCCTTCCCCGCAAGACGTGGTTGGTCGATAACGAGGTCTGGGGTGCGGTTTGAGAGAGGTCATAAAGATAGCAAAGCACAGCACCGGCGAGAAACTCTGAACGGATTTAGACCGTGGCTGGAGAAAAGTGAGGCGGTCGCGAGCGGGGGGGGGGCTATGTGCTGTTTTTTTTTTACCATGTGAAAGAGGGCGAACGAACGGGGCTGGGGCTGAGAGGTGTGCTATTATCAGCGGTGAGATTGGTAATGTTAACGTTACACTGTTCAGCCCTACCCGCAACGCTGAGTATGACGAGAAAAGATCGTGAGGTATTTGTTCTAAGTACGGCTGAAGGAGATGGAAGGGGGATGGATATAGGGCACGAAATAAATGTACCCATTTTTGCGTTGTGCGTGAATGCGTGGAGGTGAGCATTGTCTGTAGACTATAATGTTTTGGGTAGGCGCACGAATCGTTCAGTCATAGGTCGACTGGTCGCTGTCAGAGAACGGGAGCCTAGAGAAGGGAGCAACTAGGCAAACGGAAGGATGTGGCACAGAATTCATCGTGATCTCGATTAGACGCTCTCCCTACAGGTTGCTGTGTTGTCTCGGACATAAAATACCACTCGAGGCTAGTTGCTGTGAAGCGGGGAAAAATGGTCTGATCGAGAACACATTCACCGCGGCGGCATCGCCGCTTAAACAAACGCCATTAGTCGAGACCCTTCAATAAGCGGCGCCTCCAAATTGCGGCGCAGGATGAAAAACAATCACTCTACTCTAGTAATCAATTATCTTATTTATTACTGCACGCCGCATCATTGCTTACGGTTGTCCGAGGCCCAAATCCCCACGATCAACACTCAGTCATGATCACCAGTTCCCACTCGATGGTTCAGCTTGACTGACCGGCGAGAACGACTGAGAGAAGGCCTAAGACCCGACAGGCGGCCAATGGAAGCGAGGAGAGGAAGGCCTGGGCCGACCAAGGGATAGGAAAGGAGTATATAGGGAGGGAGCGGAGCGGCAGTGGGCAGGCAAGCAGCGGCTCCAGCATTAACCCACCCACCCGCACCAGTGTTTAAGTTTTATTTAGACTCTACACCCAGAGAAAAGGCATTCGGCCCGGAACGGGAGAGTCCAGGAGGAGTGGCGGCCGCACCGGCGGCCTCTGCTCCCCCGAGGCGGCAACCTCGTTAACACTTCGTTTTACTGCTTCGTCGTCAAGTCTTTTCATGCTTTCTTTTCTGCTGCGTCTCTGTTTTGTTCAAAAGTGTTTCCGAAAAGTTTCTGTACATTTGGAATAACATTCGGAGGGAAGAGCGATCCCACTAGCTTACCTTTTCTTCGACGGCTTCGACCCAGGAAACCACCGCATCCAACCCTTCACACTAAGAAAATGCCTCTTCACTACACCCAACACCTCATAAATATCAAATACCTCTCCACAGGATGCTATAAATACCCACTTGGCCAGAAACAATATTGCCCTTAGCGCAACAAGCGCCCATACGATCCATCCCAATCTTGACAGCGCCGTTCTCATATCCTTCGAGCGTGTGATCCACCAGCCGTAGCCGAGGCGCAACAGCATATCAAACACCAAGACTCCAGCCAGCACGATGGCAACATTCGTCAGCAGCTTCTTGCGGGGAGCGGATCGAAAGATCAAGATATTTCCGAGTAGTAAGCATCCCAAGTAGCCCATGATTTCCTTATACAGCTGTGAGCTCGTGCTGTAGGCTGTATGCAGCCCATGCATATCGTGAAGCAGGAAAACGTTGGAGGTGAAGATAGAACGTACGCCGAAGATGAGAGTGGTCCACCGGAAGAATGTGAAATTGTTTGGAAGGACTAGGGTGGTGATGTGATTTAACGCCTTGGAGAGGTGGTCGTGCAGGAAGAGAAGGAGGACGAGTGCAGAGAGGACATTAGTGGGGATTCGCGGGAACTTGGCCATGGATGAATTACAATGAGAGTGATGAGGTGGAAGGGTGATAAGGAGCAATATAGGCAAGAGATGGTTCGGATTGAATGGTGTGATCATGTTGAGAGGTACGCCAGAATAGTTTTCTAGTAATGTCATAAACCCATTCACCATGTCTTGATTCGCAGATGCACCAAAATAGGTAGCTACTTACATGTAAGTAGTCAAACATGAAGATGTATCTCTAAGTATACACCTATGCTCACGTTCACTCCATCCCCACTCCAGTCTCCCCGTAGCCTGCTGAATCAAACTCTTCCCAAATATCCATCAATATCCTCATTCCAACATTACCAGGACGTTGCGATCCATTCTCGTCTTCAATCGACATATCCGCGCCTTCGTCTAGTAACATTTGGACGCATCGCATAGTACTGGACTAGGTGACCAGTCTATGAGTAGCAGCTGGTTTACGTCCGCACTAGTATCAATCAAGGCTCGCGCTATATGGATGCCACTGGGCTGCTCAATGTCAATTGCAGCAATAGGAAGGTATAAGTTGCTCTAACCACAGGCATTGACATCCACGCCGGCTTGTATCTGCGCTTTGACAACCCCGAGGCTGCTAACTAGAACGGCGTAATATAATACAATGACGTTCCGCCGCCGCCGCATGTGGAATGAACGTCCGCACCATGTTCTATCAACTCCTTCACAATTTCTTCTGAGAAGTAGCGGCTCGACTGGATTCGACCAGCATTGTTACAGTTTTAAAAATATAGATTCTGCGAGGTCGTTAGTCGTAGTTGGCAGTATGAGGTGAAGACACATACAAGCAGGAATCCCAGTGGAGGTAACCACACCCCAATCCTCCAGCGGCAATGTGTAAAGCTGTTGGGTACAAACGACCGGGACTACCGTTGACTTCTGCGCCATGGCGCAGAAGAATCCGCACAGCCTCTTCGTCACCAGCCACGGTCACCAAGTACAGTGGTGTAAATATATCTTGAATTTCTGGCCTAGTGTAGTCGTTCACCGAATTGCGACCTCGGAAATACAGACCACCAGCATTGACATCCGCACCCCGGTCAAGTAAAAATTTCATAATCCCATGCTGTCTGTTCATGGTGGCAAAAACTAGCGCAGTTCCTCCCCACCCACCTTCATTGCCGGTAGGACAGTGAAAGAGGTTTATAGGGATGTCGCCAATCTCTAGAAGCTTTTTGACGGCATCGCGATTACCGTGATACGCGGCCCAAGCGAGGGCACCGATGATTGAATATTCTACCTCCGACTCAATAATAGGGATGCTCTACTATTTTCTTACTGCAATTCTGTTCGTGAATCGAGGTGCGTATTTGTATAAAGGCATTGTGAAGACCCCATTGAGACAAACACAGGTCAACGCAAGAGTCGCGACATCTCGAGGGAGGAGGTAACTGCCGATTTCGTAGAGGATTTCCGTGGGAAGTGCTTCCAGAAACGATATATGGCGGGCTATCGTGGAAAATAGACGTGATATATTGGCGGGTGACTAGCTTAGTGTGGGGATGAACGGGGACGAGGACAGATGCGCGCGGCTGAACTATACATTTCAGCTGATCACGTGAATATATTTGGAGTGATTTACTATGAAGGCACAGGTATTTTATAAGGTATTATATCGAAGAAGAGAAAGATCAGCAACTTTTCTGAGGGGGATAGCTGGATGTTGTACATTCAACCAATATCTACGCCTCTCCTTGAAGGGGGTTTCACTTCATCAAGTGATCGAATGTGTCTAAATCTCTACAAGCTCTCTCATATATCATGATCGATCAAAAACACACAGCTCCAGCACAAATACCTAATTTGATGTCTGATACCAACACTAATCTATACGACAAAGCCGGTAGCCATCCACTAAGTTCATCCTTCAACAAAGGGAAAATATCTCCGGATCCTTTCTAACTTCACATAACCAAGACATCGCGCAATTTCACAAACATTCTGGGGATCGCATATGATGCGGCATCGAAGCCAATTACAGATAATGGGAGAAGGAAAGAAAAATGGAAAGCCCACAATGAAAACTAACTACCTTTCATCAGCTCGCCCGCGAACACTCCGCCACCAGTTCCTTTGAAGCTTGAATCACACCTCCATACCACACACTTTTTCAATTGATTGGCGCCGGTTTTCCCAGTATCCCACAATTCATAACAAAACGTCCATGACATATCCGCCTCCGCATAAATCTATCTCCACCACCTATGCCTATATTTGAGATCCGTAAAGTTCAGGATCATCAGCACTGGAGCTATTCGGCACCATTCCCGGTGGGAGTACTCACCATATTCAACCCCCTCCTTCAACAACACTAGATATCCTATGATTTATTTCGAGGATCCTGTTTACAACCAACACACATGAGCCTTCAATAAGCAAAAGGGTGGGACTAGCTTTTGTGAGTACCACTTACTCTGCGAGAGTGGCGCTTAAGCGCTTTCTTGTAGTTCTCGAGTTTCTGTATTCGCCGCAAGGTGTAGTGATGTGTTTCCCCTAAAGTCTCTTTACTCATGTTCACCAGCTGGGCGTACAATTCTACCGCTTCCTTCCATCGTCCTCGAACCGACTGCGTATCTGCAAGATTTTCCATAGATTGCAAGGTATCCGGATGTGATTCTCCCAGCACCTCCTTACGCATGGGTAAAACTTTGACCTCAAGCTCTTCCGCTTCGCTCCACCGCTCCAAATTGGATAAT
>MU122134.1:431641-444414 GCA_014904905.1 Wilcoxina mikolae CBS 423.85
CGGGTGTGATTCTCCCAGAGCCTCCTTACGCAGGGCTAAAACCTTGAGCTCGAGCTCTTCTGCCTCACCCCACCGTTCCTGACTCCCGTATGCTAATGCAACATTTGACATCGATGCCAAGGTATCTGGATGTGATTCTCCGAGAGAATCCCTGCTTATGATTAGCACCGCAGTCCTAACCTCTTCTGCTTTCCTCCAATATCTCATGTCCTCAAACACTGCTGCTATCCAATCTAAGTTCTCTATGACATCCGGAGCCTTGTCTATAGGCGGTTTAGATTGAAAGTACTTCTGAGTATGTTGCCAGCATGCTTGAAGATGATGAAAAATCCGTCTTGCCAAAGCCCATTGCTCGCACCGTCTGTATCCTTTATATGAGACTGATTGCCCTCCGAGTCGCACCGCATCCAGCAGTTTTGCCTCGATTTTCGATATGTCTAGGCGTTCTCTCAACCAAGTGTGGACAAATGGCTGTATCGAGAATGCAGAATGGCTGGAATCTCGCTCGACCAAGGAATACGAGAGCATTGTAGCGATTGTTTTTTGGACTGTTGAATCTGTTTGGATGCATTATTAGTTGATCCCAATTATCTAATTACAAAGATCAAGTGGAAGTCAGTAGCTTACCATCCAGGGCCAAACCGCGGCAGATAAAGTCGTCAAAAATTTTCTCATGATGCAGGAAGGCACATGTAAGCAAAAGATCCGCCGCCCGGGCATGCTTCCCCTCCAGAGCTTCGAAGGATATCTCAAGGGCTGCAGTTGCACAATGTCTGTTGTCTGCAGCTTGCACTGCGTCATCGAATATGGGGTTGAGAATTTTTCCCAGCCTCTCATGATATAATATCTGGTATTGTTCGACTGAGCCGCTGGTTGCTGCAATGTATGCTCTTGCCAGCTTGATTGCAAGTGGATTGTACCCAAGATGATGGTTGAGAATTAGTGCATTAGAGTCATCAACATGTGCACCAGCGACCACGACGGACGACGGTTGAGGGTTGCTGTCCGGGAAATTTCGGGAGGCGGCTGGAGAAACAACATTGTGTGTGGCCGGAGTCCGTGCAGTAGCTGTATTAGCATCACTGGGGGTCGGGATGAACCAGTCGGTAATGGGGGTCGAGGTGAACCAGTCGGTAATATTAATGGCGATTGGTGATTCAGTAGTGATGGTCTGTGGGGTGTCACCGCCTCTTTTAGGGATGTGTTGGTTTGGTGTGGCGGGACTACCATATCGAGGAGTGAGCGAGTCCGCAATGGCGGTTATGGCCTGTGGGGTATCACCGCTTCTCCTTGGGGTGTGTTGATTTGGTGTGGCGGGGCTGCCATATCGAGGAGTGCAGTACTCTACACCAGCTGGGGTAGCTGCCCAGAATTACGATCAGAAGCAGTCACATAACAAGTGGTCAAGAGGTATCTTACGAGGAAAATTTGCTTGTCCTGGTGGCGATGCTGCCACCGGTTTCCGGGGTCTCTTTCGGGCACGTTCGAACTTCTCTTCACTGATAGGTCGACCATTGACGGAAAATGTGGTTTCCTTATCGTCCTCGAGTTTCCGCTTTGCTCTCTTAGATTCCATCCATTCCCATGTAGGTTTCTTTATATTCTTGCTGAGTTCCCATTTCTTGATTATCTTTTTGTACTGAGCTTCGCTTTGGACGGATGTAAGTCAGCAATGTTTTTGACAAAAACCCATATCATAAACTTACGTAGCATAAAACCCGTGTTCGCATGCCATTGTTTTCCGGACTTCTGAGAGTTCCAGGTCTTGGATGACATAGAGTTGTTTGAAGGTCTCAAACTGCGCGTTCCATTCGTCTGCTGTGTACTGACGTCCCTTGAAGCCTTTCTCCCAAGGTTCCCGTGCGGCTCTTTTTGGAGGCTCCATATTAAATGAGGTGACTGAGAGGATTGGAGCTATTCTGTGGTTCGTTTGTTTGGATAATATATCAGAGGAAAAAATGAGCACAAAGTTGAATGATATAGAGGACTTCAAGAATTTGGCAGGAGAGAACACGCCGGTCTTATATCGACGACACGGAGCCACAATTTTGGGAATTCTTGAGCGACGTAACCCAGCAGACCCAATGGACCACTACTTCCGTGGATGTTAATTGGCCGCTAGAAGTTTCCTGCCTCTAGCGACAGGGGTTTTCAGCATTGGTGGGAGGGGTTTCAGTATTACTGGCCAACACAAAGTTGCCCGCATAAGGGTGCGTGGAGTTTCAGTATTACTGGCCAGCACAAAGTTGCCTGCATAAGGTGTGAGTAGAGAAGGCCAGTTGGCGGGATGGGTACTACAATTACTGGCCGACACAAAGTTGCCCACATAAAGGTCTGAACAAGGCTGGAAATCCATTGAGGCGCCCAGAGGATTTGATTGACTAGGGACGCATGAACCCGCTCAGGTGGATCCGCGAATTTTGTGTGCGTTACGATATCGATGCTGATATCGATGCGTACTTAAGTATGAAACGGGTTGGATTTAGTCCGCTGGCTCAACATCGCTATGGCCTATCGAAAGTCTTCGCTAGAACTTTCAGATGGCTATTTTTGTTAATAAATGGTCGGACATCGACGAGTACTATCTTCCGACGAATAAATCTAGGTGGACGAAATGCCCTCTAGAGACTTTGTACACGTGCCCCGGACACTTGATTTGACAACCCTAACCCAGCGATATGTCCGAAACTTCGGTACCGAGCGACAGAGTGGGACGCCATCCGTCATTCATGACACCTTTATGGCGCAAACTTAAAGGCTGCCATTTGTTACTGTCATCTTATCATTCTGAGGCGGGTTCGCGAGAATCTGCCATCATGGGAGGCATTGATCTTGATCTGGACGACCTCCCTTACCAGATTTATTCTAACCGTACCTTCACTTTAAATCTTACAATCCCCACCCTCCTGCACCCTCCCTCACCCACCCACCCACACCCACCCTCCCTCACCCACCCTCCCTCGCCCACCCTCCCCCTCATAGCGCAAATCACAGCGTCTAAATTCAGCCAAGTTAGCTCATCTATACACCCCCCCTTACTGTTTAGTTTCGATCAACTTTGATTAACCCCCCATCCCTTGGATCTCGGCTTTACTTTTTTAAATACTGGGGGGGAGGGTGTGGGTTCGAGTCGAATTGCGCGCTGGATAGTAGGGGTTATATGATTGTACAGGGGAACGGGGGAAGAGGGGATTGAAATGTTCCTGGCCAGTGCTAACTTGTTGACGAGTCCAGCATTGTATTCACACACTAGCTACCCGCAATTTCGATGACACCAGTCAAAATTGGCTCCTGTTTTTAGACCTCTAGAGCTACAGAATAAGCTTTTACCAAGCGAGCGAGCGAGCTGTCAAAATAGGCGAGTATGGGTCTTCATCCAATGCCACTAGATATACTCCTAATTACCAGCGTCATGATCACCAGCCCAATTATACCTATGTCTATTTCGGTCGTTAAAAGGATATATAACCACCGTCATGCCACGCTGGATCTGACAATGACAATTCGCCAACTCTTTTATATCCCACTCCTAGCTAGCCGCCTCCTCCTCCTCCTCCTCCTCCTCCTCCTCTTCCTAATAGAATGAAGTGTACATATCCATCCATCCACTCGCCGGCATTCTACGCGTTTGAGCGGCCGCCTATGGTTTTCCCAAGACACTGCGTTAATCACGCTGAGATTGTACACTCGCGCTCATAGCAGATGATATATTGACCCGTCCTTCCATCCATCTCCCCCAGCCCATCAAATAACTTCCCTCTACTCCCTCCCCGACTCACAAACGATAGTCAGAAAGAAATACAAAAACGAGGATATATACGATATAAGTATACTGAGCAGAGCGACGACCATACAGACAGACCATAAACTCCCAAGATATAAAAACCCCAATCCCCCCCCCCCCCCCCCCCGGCAAGTTCTTCATGACTTTTATTTTACGATCCCCATTCCCACCTTCCCCCTCACACACTACGTTCCCCACTCCCACTCACTCCCCCAATTCACACCCGTAACATCACTCCCCTCCCACCCGAGCTGTCCCAACCCCGCCAAATCCACCCCAAGCCCTTCCTGATCCCTCAATAACCACTGATCCGCGCCTCTCCACCCTCCCATTGCAGCCGCGTGCGCTACACTCCCCTGCGGGCTCGACGGCGCATAGATACTCTGCTGGTAGGGGTATACCATTTGTGGCGACTGTTGCTGCTGCTGCGGCATTTGCTGTCGTGGTGGAGGTTGCTGTGGTGGTGGTTGTTGCTGCTGCAATGGAACCGCCATTCTCGGACTTCCCGGACTCCCGCTCCTCTGGCTCAGGCTGGGACTACCCATTCCCGCCTTCTCCTGCAGTCCCCAACGTTTCGCCTCCCCCCTGCTCCGCGCGAGGATCACGGCTGCTTCCTCCGGGATCTCGAGTCGCCACCGTCGCACAAGGATATCGATGATTACTAGGGACCTTCTAGCGACGAGCCAGCATTCCCCCATGTCCTCGAGTGCCTGGAGGGATTGTACGATATCGCGAGCTGCGGTTTTTTGTGGGAGATTGAGGAGGTGGATTGTGGCTGCGGAGTGGATGAAGTATCCTGCGACGTTACAGATCTGGCGGAGCTTGTAGCGGTGTTTGTAGAAGCGGAGGTATTTGGAGATTGTGGTTGCCGCAGCGAGACATGCTTTTCGTGGGTCGAGGTGGGAGAGTGGGGTTGAGGAGGTGGAGGAGAATTTTAGGAACGGGCGGAAGAGGTGGATGTAGAGTGTTTGGTGGAACATGTGCATCAGTAAGGTACTTGGGAGACTTCCACCGCGCGCTTCGAGTTCGGGAGGAAGCCGTTTCCGCCATTCTTCGAGTCGGGAGAAGAGTTCGCCGAGTTTTTTGAATTCTGCCCCCACGCTGGATTTGGAGAGGATTTTTGCCTGGGGCTGGTTGGAGGCTGGGGTTGGGTTGTAGAAGACTAGGAGGATGTCGTTGGAGATCTCGCAGAGCATCGAGATTTGAAGGCTGATGGCGCGGATACGTGAGGGTTGTGCGGCATCGATTACGCCCTCGTCCGTGTAGGGGACCCAGTTATCGCTGTCTTCGCTGGGGAAGACGTCGGGCTTTGGGACTGTTACCATGGCGCTGGGCAGCTGCGGCATGCGCCCCATGTAGTTGCTCCAGCATCTGTCCATGTAAGCCAATGCTACACCAAATAGGGTGGAACGGCACACTTGTCAAAGAGGAAGCAGCCCCAGAACGTGATTCGTCTGGCATCAACCTCCTCATCTGTCATTTCATCCTCCTTTAATGTAGTTGGATCCAAGTGAAGCCCCAAGTCCATTGCCATTCGAAAGCTCATACCAGAGTACACCCAGCCCTTCGCCTCCCTCCCGCATCCTGCCTCGCGCACGCTCATCAGGGCGAGGGCTTGCACAGTAGTAAGACGAGGGTTCTCGTGTTCGTCATTTTCAAAGATTATTCGCTTTGCTTCTTTGAAGAAGTGGTCGCCGGCTGTAGCCGAGTCTTCCGGGTTTGCACGCGCCGCTTTCCATGTCGTGAAGTGGCATCCGAGGGCGAGCATGATGTTGACGAGTAAGGAGGTGCAGTAGACGACCCGCCGGGGTTCTGAATCTCGTTTTCCACGGAAAAACTCTCGGTAGAAGAGGTCCTTGGAAAGGGTCGTGAAGAAGGGGTAGTGATAGGTGAAATAAAGAGTCTAGACACTGTGAGTGACAGCAATTGAGGATGAAAGCCTACGCACAATTAGATGCAATATCAAGTCCTTATCCTGCGTTACTGTCGTCCATGAAAGGATCGGAATGTGAAGCTCCCTCTGGGTCTCAACAGTCGATGGGCTAAGATCCGTATCCGAGCCTTGTCCAGATGGTAGCAGCATCAAATTCGACGTCGCTCCAATAAACCGCACCTGGCCTTCCTCCAATCGGAGCGCACCCATCTTTCCACTCAGTTCCGCCTCCAATGACGTCGGCCCATCGCCGTCATCCTGCCAAATGCTTCCCTGCGAAGCCGGCGAGTCCCCCTCAACTCCACCCGCCTCACTAAGCCCATCCGCAAGCTGTTTCTGTTCCTCTGCGATCCTTTCTGCCAGATCCTCCAACGAGTCGCACGCCCGTATCTCTCGTACGAGATCAAAAACTTTGTCCTCGGGGTACTGGGGGCGAGGATGTCAGCCCAGCAACATCTGTAATGACTATGCCCGGGAATGATGGGGAGGGGGGGTGAGTAAAACATTCAAAATCGCCTCGACCAAAGTCTGCAGCGTTCCATTCTGTGTTTTGAGGTTGTCAATATCCTTCTTATACACACCCTTTCGCCGGTGGTCGCTATTGAGATCGTACACGCATTCGGTATGGTAGACGGACGAGCAAGCAGCGCAGGCAGGCGTGTTACCGTCGCACTGTCAAGAATTAGCAATCCCACCTCGAACGGGTTGGTAATCGCAAACAATGGACCTTTGATTTCCGACGACGACAGGCAATGCAGGCACTGCTTACACATCGCCGTTTTGTGGGTCGTGAAGCATCATTGAGTTTGTCCCGGCCGGTCTTGCTGCCAGCGGTGAAGCGGGGTGGCTTGGAAGTTGGAGAATGCGCCGACGACGAAGAAGCCGACGAGGCCATTGCGAAAGGTGAGGACGGCGGCCGCTTCCGACGCTCACCGGAGTGTTTCTAGGCGATATAGTGCTGTAGTGGGAGAGTCTAGTGAGGTTAAGCTCGGCACTGGTGGCGGATCCTGTCGATATCTGCACACAATGGCTATAGCGATGGTAATGGAATATGACGATGGCTGGTGAATGTATTCGCTATATTCTTTTTGATGGCGGAGGTGGTGGTGGTGGTGGTAATGGCTGCTTCAAGTGCGGTGGAGGTGGTGGTGGAGATGGTGGTAGAGATGGGATGCCGCGATAAGATGTGCGCACGTGCCACAGCGTGGGGTAATGCGAACTAACACGCTTTAGGCTGCCCAGCCGCAGCAAAGCGTGGGGTCATCGGCGGAAATCGAGATGCCCCTATGCAACAGATGCCGAAATTATGGCATAGGTGCCCAGAAGGGGCTGATTTTGGGCACATTATTGCGTCACTGGGCCAGGGTGAATCATGGGCTGTGGTTCGGAAAAGGATGAGCGCATAAAGTTTTTGATGGAGCGAGGTAGCAGAGAAATTCAATGCTGCAGTAGACATCTGACTGACTAGAGCCAAGATGGTTATTGGTACCTGCCGTCGCAGGTCTGCCTGCAGGTCTGTATGCACGACGTACTTAGTACATCTCGACTGGTTGATTCAGAAGCCGAGACTCGCCCGGGAAGGCTATATGGACGCGACGGGCTTCGCGACCGGAGCTACTCTACCATATGTCAATTATAGTCCCGATTCCAACGTCAATTGTAGGGCTAGGAAGAGAGAACATCTGTCTATCTCCCGCTGGAAATTGCACGACACTCAAACCCGGTACTCGGCGAGCGACAAGGCGGACTTCAGGGACAAGGATATTGCTGTCAACTAAACGACGATGGATGCTTCCTTGCACAAATCGACCATTCTCACATCCTCAAACTAGTCATTATAAGGAGAAGTCTCAGACGGCTTCTGGAATCCGAGGTGAGACACACCTAAATATGGGAATTTTGGAATTGCACAACAAGCCTCAGACTGATTCACAATTCCTCCATTTCAGTGTTCATGTGCTCTCTCATCCATCCCCATCGAGGATATAGTCTTCGGAGCCCAACCACCAGGTTAGATAGCATCCAAATACCTGGCGCCGGGGTCCGTACAATGCTGATTTGAAATCCATCTGGATGTCGAGCAATATCCAGCGCGGGGTCGAGCATATATTTCCCAGAAGTCACTCAGGAACTGAGATATTGATTGGCAGAAAATGTCTAGTCTCAAGTCGATATATTTGTTTCTCTTCCCATTGTTGCTGAGGGCTCTGACCATGGAGCCGTTGTGTGGCGAGGGGGCTCCGTTGCGAGTTCCATATTGCAAGTCAAAAAGCTGGAAGCTAATCCTCCTAACTAGAGCATTGAATAGGTGTTTGGACCATATCTCACAACGGATTAGCCTCTTAATCAATACGAGGAGGTTTAATCTACTTCCCCGCGGGTGCGGGGTAGTGGGGGAAGTTTTAGAGCCCACGTGCGCGAAGACAACTTTGATGGCGAGTGGGGGACTCCTGCTCGAGTACAAAGATCAAAAACTCGCGCTTCCCTTCTTGAGAAACATATTCAGCTAGAGAACCGAGAGAAACACCAACAGACAGCGACTCTTCGTCAGAAAAGCCATGCCTAGAAATTCAGTACTTCAACAGCTTGACCTTGAATTGGAGAAAGTTGATGTCCTTCGAGCAAACAAATTATGAGAACTCACCCTCCCTCCCAGGCTTCTGGCATCACTTTAGCGGAGAATCAAAGTTGATACTGTTAAATTGAACGGACAGCATGATAAGGGTCTGGGTCTTCCAATCGATAAGAACTAATACCTAGCTTAGCTGGTAGGGGCGCGATAAAAACGCCAGGAAGGTGTTGTAAACTCCAGGTGCTGTAAACACCAAGGTTCAAAACCTGGAATGTTCATTATTTTGCTCGCTTTTTTTCGCCGTGCTTGGGATTGTTACTTATTCCCCAATGTATAAGAAAGAATACTTACCTCAATCTGGACCAAGGGTGATAGCATCGTCTGGTAGTGAAATATCAAAACCGTGGCTAGACCACTTTTGAGTGACCACGAGTGTCGAATGCTGTATCTAGATACACTCGAAATAATTGTTGCCAGGCCTGACCAGAAGGGTTGTTGGATGATCCAGCCTTGTCATGAACAAGAACTAATACCTAGCTTAGCTGGTGTGAAATAGCGCTATAAACGCCAAGTGCCGTAAACACTAAAGTTCGAAACCTATAGAGCTCATTATTTTGCCCTCACTCCTCTGGACTCTCATCTGTGCTTGACACTACCCGTCCGACAGCTGCGAACTTGGTGAAAAAGGAGTGTAACTGTGGTTCCGGGACAAGTGGGACTGCGATTAAAGCAATGATCATGTGAGTGATGCTTGCTCTACATGTACAGTTGGAAATGAATAAGCCGAAAGGAATCAAGAGGGAATCTAAAGCAATTACCTCACAAAAGTATATAACACTCGCTGGAAACCAGAGTTTGTATCTGTGTTTCCTGCCCTGATCCGAGTAGAAAGCTCCAACATCCTTCTCAAATCCAAGTGTGAGTCCCTTGTACATAATCTTTCCACTAGACCTGTGCATCACACCGCGTACTCGACTCGTATTCTGTCTGAAGAGAACTAGAATCCTAAAGCTTAAGAGTATGACTCGAATCGCTACTCTTGGGCTCCGTTACGATCTCTGCAATTGTATATTCGACCTTGTGGTCTTCCTCCACACTATTGATGATATGGTAGCCCATTCTTTCCACGTGCACCCGTTAGAGTCGAAAGCCGTCTATATTGTAGAGCATTATGTACGACGGATGGTCACATTTTCGTGCATATGAACAGCTCTGAATATGACGACATTTTACCGGACGAAGCCACATATAATATGACCTTGACAGACGGCTATGTTGAAGCTGAAATTTGCATCCCCATCCATGGCCGAGTGACTTAGTATGTCCGTACCTTAATGGCAGCCACAGTATGAAGATCTTGGATAGTCAGCTGGTCGTGAAGGCAAGGGTTATACTCTTTTCATGCATGTTAGAAAGCTGGCATGATCGATTTAGTTTTGCTTGCGCAGTAGATGCTGTTTCTGGACTCTCCGACGGTACTGGTATAAGTTTTATTACTCTTGTAAACCAAACTCCGCCTCGCTTTGCCTCTATGCAACTCCTGCCAATAACTCACAGCGAGTGAGATCATGTGAGCAGTAGCATTTATGGACTTCTACCTACACAATTTTTGGAAAATTCCACGGTAGTCATCGGCGCAGTGGTATCATACTGGAAGCCGGAACTCGTCGGTTCGGGCGATGTGTGAACGTTCTATAAAACCTCAGGTACGAATGAATGCGCCTTTTAGAATATGGGTGGGCGAACAGTTTTTGCTTTTGCTGTTGCTATTATGTGTTGATCCCGAGCTCGAGTCCCATGAGGCATGTATGGTTAAAGTGAATAGCAAGAATAATGGTTCAGACGTTGCATGATGTCTGTTTCAATGGACCAAAATGCCATTGTCGTGTGCGCGTCCTAGCACCTCGCATCATGATGACTCGCAGGTGAATGGTCGATCAGCCGAAAGGCTTGCATGCTGGTACGTCGCATCGAACCGTTTCTAGAAGTCGGCACTTGAGTATTCGGTAGTGGGTCCAATTACCATGGTTGAGTTTGCAGTTTGTTCTGCAGGGATGAGAGGCGAGGCGAACGAGATAGCCGCAAACTAAACACAAGTGCGGTTACCCCGCTTGATGTGAGTGGATGGAGTTGAAGTTCATCCAGTGGTGAGCCACAGTCGAGCATATCTCGCCTTCAAGCGCTGCAGAAGACCTGATGGACTCTCAAGTTATCAGGAATTGAGTCCCTAACCCAATGTTACTACGACGCTTGGCGCAATAGTAAGTATCCTATCCTGGGCTTGGGCATTCTATTTCTGGTAAGTTAATTGAAATCCTCCAAGGGAAAGAGGCAGTATATATTAGACGCATCTGCATGCTTCACTACATCATCCCACCACTCCATCCCACTATATCTCATCCCTGCCTCTGTGTCCAGCTCTAGCCACACTACTCGTCTAGCCTCATTAGTGCAACATCACTGTTCGGTGCGGGGTTTCAACATTCTTCAACACACACACGCAGCCGCATAAAGTTCCAAACCTGCACTGCACTGGTGGTGTCTATCTCCAGCAACAGCGGCGAGATGGCGAACGCACAAGGGGGGACAATCGAAGTTGATCCGGCTGTTGGTAGCCTCCTCTCTGTCGGTACCCGATCTAGCTAGCTAACCGCGGGGCGACGCCATTGTGTCTTACAGCTTGCCGACAGTAACCAGGAATGTTACGAGGCTTCTGCGTATGTTTAGCTGTAGCGCCTGAAATTCTCGACGGCAACTGACTTCATGGAACAGCTACAGAACCGTCAGCTTGTCCTCGTCGATCAATTCCTACGTCGTTGAGAATGGCCGCAAATACAGCACCTATTTCGGCGTTGACAAGAATCCGCTCCCCGTCGACGAGCTGGAGCAAGATCGGTATGTCTACAGGGTGGCTTGTGGGGGTACATACAAGGCTCTGACTACAGTAAAACAGCTTGGATATGCATCACGACATCTTCCTTCAGTTGTTGGACGGAGAGCTTTACAAAGCTCCGATCAAAAACCCTCAGCGCATAATGGATGTTGGTACGGGTACGGGAATTTGGGCTATCGATGTGGCAGACAAGTTCCCGGAGACTGAAGTGATCGGGGTTGACCTAAGGTATAATCCTATTCACGGCCCCTTCTCTGAGAACTGCAGCTGATGTCACTAGTCCAATTCAACCACAATGGTAATAGGATCGCTATTCCCCATGCTGTTGGAGGGAGTGCTGCTGACAATCTTTAATCTACTAGGGTTCCGCCTAAGTGGTAAGTTTCCTATCTGTACCTCAGACGCCGAGGTAGTGCTTGTTGCGGAGTATTAGGCTTATACTGACGACGCCCATAGCAAGTTCGAGGTCGACGATGCGGAACAAGAGTGGCCATATCCTTCGGTATTAGCCTGCGATTCCTCGAAGCTTGTGCCGGACTAACGAAGGCACTAGAACACATTCGATTTCGTGCACGCTCGCAACATCGTCCAAGGTATCAGCGACTGGCCCAAACTGATGTCTGAGGTCTTCCGGTAACCCCACACCTCCACTCCCACCAACTATCACTAAGTTCTAACATATCCACTCCAATAGTTGCACCAAGCCCGGTGGCTACGTAGAACTTGCCGAACTAGGTTCAACAGTATATTGCGACGACGACTCGATGGCCGACGACAACGCGATAAAAATCTACTTCGAGACCATCACATACGCCATGACAAAGATCGGACGTCCACCAGCCAATGGTGAATTCCTAGTGCGGAACCTAGAGAACGCGGGTTTCGTGGACATTGTGGAGGACACCAAAAAGCAGCCAATTGGACCGTGGCCAAAGGATCCAAAACTCAAGAATGTCGGAGCTATGGTCATGCTTAACACTGAAGTTGGTGAGTAGACTGGTAAACCCCATAGCACATATACTGACTGACGTGTTCCTCAAAAGCGTTTCACTCGTACGGAATGGCGGTGTTCACAAGGGTCCTTGGAATGACCACCGAAGAAGCTGAGAGACTTTGTGATGCCGCTTTTGCGGCTGCAAGGAATAAGAATAATCATACCTACAATTTGTTGTGAGTTCACTGCCGCCGTCCTTCATTGAAACTGCACTGACACTAGATTACTCTAGTCACATCGTGTACGCACGCAAGCCTGAGAGATGTTAGACAAAAATGGGCCATTGAATTGTCAGTACTTTTTGTAATGGGAAGGTTTCGGGAACAGCATTTCGTCGATATGGTTAGGATAAGAAGTCATATCTTATCACTCGGGCGGTCTTTTTTTTCACCGTTATAGTTTAAAGCGATCGAGTCATTGTTGGAGTTTGTACGAGCAATTTCATATCGGCGCGGGGGTAACCCAAATTATGTACCATAGAAATACAAATGTCGACCGCCGTAGCCGCTGCGCTCTCCTGGCGGGAGATATGCGCTTGGATTGTTGATTGTGGTGTGAAGGCCGTGTAGGTATGTGATCATGCGGACAGTGGGGGGG
>MU122134.1:454103-464733 GCA_014904905.1 Wilcoxina mikolae CBS 423.85
AGAATGAGGTAGATTCAATAGGTAAGGTTATCGATGGCGTGCAAGAGCACTCGCACGAGCTGACTATATACAGGGCAGATGGACGGTTACCCTACCATAGGCCGCCATTACAGTAAGGTTATCGATGGCGTGCAAGAGCACTCGCACGAGCTGACTATATACGGGGCGGATGGACGGTTACCCTACCATAGGCCGGCTGCCATTACAATGTGTCCGGATTACCGAAATTCAGAACCTTATTCATATTGACATAAATTACGGCACAGTACAGTATTAAGTCTTCACAGTGTCAATATATCGTCACTTCAACATACATAATTTCTGAATTTCACTTCAGATATGTATGTCTTCTGAACTCCAGGACTTTATGTTTGCGCTTAACTCCCAATTTCTGTGGACTCCTAGTTGCACTCAACTGCATACTTACAGCTATACAGTACAGTACTTGACTATATACTTGCAGCTATACTCAATACTATACTATAAGCTGTATTCGACTTTATACTTTCAGCTGCAATTGACTGCTTGATCTGCTTGACTTCCAGCTGCACTTGATTCCAGTATTTTGATTGATTTCCATTCTTAACTCCAAAATAATGCAATCGGCCATCACTTTACACAGGCTTGATAAATTTGAGATATGAAAATATGACTGTATAGGACTTATTGAGTAGATCTTTAGTATAAAACAAACATCTTCATCAGACAAATATTCATAAAGTTGCTATAAGTGGTTAGTGGAGTTGATTGAATCACTGGTATCTTCCCTGATATGGCTATTTATGTACTTATGCCAACTTGATCAATATTCTTCTGATTAAGATACTTGTTATATGTCAAATGATATACTCGATGAGATCTAGACATTTATATTTCCAGATGTTGAATTGTTACACCTTGCAGGTTGTACCTCGCCAGGTACCCTTGAAGTGGGGTCACCTATGATCCTTGACTGATAACTTGATCGGAATAGTACAATTGCCATCCTTGCATGTTATTGAATATCCACAAGATATTACTTGTTCGGTTACCTTAACCAACGAAATCAGATTAGCACCTATATTATACCGGAAGCAACATTTCATGTTTCATTACTACTTTCAGGACTTGCTTGTGATAAAGGTTATGATAATTTGCTCATAAGGTGAAAGTGACTAATTATTTGTTACGGGGATACTTATGACTGAATCACCGTCGTAAGTAAGGCCGCCTACTTTTCAGAAGTCGTAGGTATCCTGAAGATCTTCTTCGTTGTGTAAGAATTCGGAATACGATTCTTCCTCGTCCTCAGAAGGATTGGCGTAATAAACTGAAGGAAGTTCACCTGTGTAGAACCAGTGACAATATTCGAAGGCGATATCGTAGTGCGAGATAAACCCGTGTGGGTACCAGAAATTGTGATGCGTGACTGCTCGTTCACAAAGTGCGTGTGCGTAAAGAACAATAAAGTCCAAATCTCGAAAATGTAAAGACATATATTCTTAAAGTAGAAAACTTAATAATATTTTAGATCCATAGCCCCCGAGGGGGTCCGAACGGGGAATGCCGCTAGAGCTTGATGTTTTACATTGCGGGTGCAAAGGTGGTTCTTTTATAGAGCGAGTTACTCGTCTACTCTCTATGACTTCAGTGTCTGTACTAAGATAGCTATGGCCTCTGATCGTTAGGCTGATTACTTGATCTCAGTAGGTTGCGCTTCTTTTCCGTTTGACGTTCGGCACTTTCTAAAGTGCGAGGCATCCCATAGGTTATCCTCATGCCGCCAGGTTTTGCCACGTAGCCACTATAAGCCCGTTTGCTTTTCTTCTGGTCTGTATGCAAACGCAGAAAACAGGTTTCGGCAACGACCGCTGACACGATCATCGAACCATCACTTCCTCTTTGATATCTCGACTCAATGTTAAATCGAATAGTGGGTTGCAGGGATATGTTTACCCTCATAGACTTATATTGGCGACCAGCCATTGCTATGCCACGTATCGTACTTCCATCTCGCTGGCTTTTACTCCCATCTCAGGGCTGCAGCTTATGTCGGACCAGCTCAACCAAGAACTGCCATTACTCGGAAATGACGACCCACACACAAGCTCTCAATAGGTAGATTGAACTACCGGGGCACAGTTAACATATGGAGTCCCTAGACTGTATAGTTATCCCCATAGTAAAGTCCCGCTTCTCGAGCTCTGACGTGTGCCTGCCGGAGAGTGTTGTTAGGGGTTGTCCCTTAGCAGGTGCACGAGGTACGGAGGATGTCCATGGCAATCTGCGGTTGGTCACCTGTCACTATGGATGGTCAACATCACACCCGCAGCTATCCCATCCTCTGAGCGACGAAGCTACGAATATCCAATACCGAGCCCAGACAAAGCGGAATGATTAACCCGCGCGAGGGCAGTGCACCTTCTCGATCGAACAGCGATAGTCACGACACTTAGCTGGCAGATTCATCAGACCCGTACACTTAGGGTGGTATGCTACTATATGCCTAGGCCCCGATAGTTAGGGACGTCATGAATTGATGAAGCATGATCACGCCATTGCGGGGGCTTTCGGGTCAGCCGTGCATGATTATTTCGACCAGAATTACTTTACCTTATCAGCAATATGGGGCAGCCGGCTAGAGCGGGGTACGCCTCTACACTCTCCGGCAGGTACACGTTAGAGCTCGAGAAGTGGGACTTCACCATGGAGATAACTATACAATCTAGGGACTCCATGTGTTAACTGCGCCCCAGTAGTTCAGTCTACCTGTTGAGAGCTTGTGTGTGGGTCGTCATTTCCGAGTAACGGCAGTTCTTGGTTGAACTGGTCCGACATAAGCTGCAGCCCTGAGATGGGAGTAAAAGCCAGCGAGATAGAAGTACGATATGTGGCATAGCAATGGCTGGTCGCCAATATAAATCTATGAGGGTAAACATACCCCTGAAATCCACTATCCGATTTAACATTGAGTCGAGAGATCTAAGAGGAAGTGATGGTTCGATGAACGTGTCAGCGGTCGTTGCCGAAACCTGTTTTCTGCGTTTGCATACAGACCAGAAGAAAAGCAAACGAGCTTAGAGTGGGCTACGTGGCAAAACCTGGCGGCATGAGGATAACCTATGGGATGCCTCGCACTTTAGAAAGTGCCGAACGTCAAACGGAAAAGAAGCGCAACCTACTGAGATCAAGTAATCAGCCTAACGATCAGAGGCCATAGCTATCTTAGTACAAACACTGAAGTCATTGACAGTAGACGAGTAACTCACTCTATAAAAGAACCACCTTTGCACCCGCAAAGTAAAACATCAAGCTCTAGCAGCAATCCACAGTCAGAACACAACCAGCAGACAAGAATCTAAAATATTATTAAGTTTTCTACTTTAAGAATATATGTCTTTACATTTTCGAGACCTTGACTCTATTGTTCTCTACGTCCATGCCCTTTGTGAACGAGCAGTCACTCACTATGACTTTTGGTACGCACGAGGGTTTATCGCACACTACGACATCGCCTTCGAATACTGTCATTGGTTTTATACTGGTGAACTTCCCTTGGCCTATTATCTTGATTCATCTGAGAACGAGGAAGAGTCTTTTTCTAAGCTCTTGCACGACGAGGAAGATTTTCAAGATACCTACGATTTCTGAAAAGTAGGCGGCCATACTTACGATACTGCTTCGGTCATAAGTATCCCCGTAACAGTATAATATTTTGGACACGTCCAAAAGTGTTTATGACTACAAATTGCATAGTTTGCGATACCCCAGCCTGCTGCGCAATCCAATATCTCAACCATCCAGAGGGAAGTACTCGACAGGGATTTTGCGCAGAACATTGTCAGGGAGGTTGCAGCGGAACCTGTGTTACGTGCAACTTTTATACACGACTGAGGAATAGATCGCAACAAGAACAGGTACCACGGCAGGTACCACCTCCACAAGGACAACTAGTTACCGGTCCTTTCACATTCCCCTCTCGGCAGCTTCACAATGGCCAGCAACAGGCGCCGACTCCTCTCAGGAGCGAACCAGTTGGCACCAGTGTCATCTGGAGTCGCGAAATCCAAACAGCCCTCCAGACCCTTACCAGAATGGGTCAGAAAACTACAAGAGCAATACGAAGCCTCGAGGAGGCAGTATCTCGACTACAAGAAGGACGAAGACACGGAGATGGTCGACAGCGTACAGGCCCAGATCAGTCATCTGGATCAGGAGTTTCAACGACTAGTCGAGGCCTGCAACAGCGAGGAACAAGCTATCGAGGCGGAGTTCGACAACGTTCAACTAGGTTGTCAGCTCTTCAGTCGGCAGGTAGCAACCGACAAAGCCCTCGAACAACAGGCCATCGTGGGACACGAGGAACAGATTCAGGTTCTCAACGCATTGTTGAGCGAGATGAGGACGGGATTGGCAGCGCTTCAATGTCAGAATGATTACGTGGTTAAGGAAGCGACGGAGGAATTCGAAAGTCTATGGAATAGGATTACGGAGTGCGAAAACCAAATCAGGACACTCCAGGTTAAGATGTTGGCATGGAATGCAGCGTTAAAAGCACAACAGGAAAGAACGGCAATATTGGAAAAAAGGTTTGCGGAGGAAGTACCATCGTGGATGGATCATCAGATTTTAGAAGCAAGAGTTGTTAAGCTTCAGAAGGAACATACTGGACTTACTTCGGCTTTTGAGAGAGCTAAGGTCTCAGAATCAACGCCAGTACACCCGGATAGACGAGTTCAAATTCAACGGTGGCAGGAGCAGGCAGAAGAACGAGGCAGGAGTATCTCGCCTATTACAGACTCGGATGTGGTACAGGTCGTTGGCCTAAGAGGAGGATCCGGAACAGATGTTGGATTGGGGGAGGCTCCTCTGGCAGAGGAAGTTCAGCCAGGACCGTCCAACCCACCACCACCTGCGGGCGGAGCTGGAGGAGATCCACCTCCACCAGGGTCACATCATTCGGTATCTCACCGTTCAAGAAACGGCAACGATAGGCGTCGTCACCGAACAGAAACTCAGCAGCCAAAAGAACGCCGAGAAACGAGACTCAAACTGTCAGATCCGGCGAAGTTTAAAGGAAAATCTTCAGAGGATTTTGATGTGTAGTGGATGAGTATGGAGGCATTCGTTGCAGACCAACCACACTTGTTTACCGGCCCAGGCCTCAAGATCCAGTACGTACGTCGACGATTGGAGGATCATGCATTGGCTTGGCACATGCAGTGGGAATCAGAGGTGCATGCCGGAAAACACCCTCGCAGTTGGTCAGTATACCGAGCTGCAATTAACGCTCGTTTCCACAATAAACACCAACAAGAAACAGCATACAAAGCACTCACCGAACTCAGATACAATGGAAATGTTCAGGACATGATCACGGAGTTTGACACCCTGAACATAAAAGCAAAGGTTTTTGGAGTGGCATATCGGACTATGCTTATGAGCAAACTGCCCTCCGAAATCTTTAAACACCTTACTCTTATCAACCCGGCTGATAAGACAGACGAAGAACTTCGAGAAATTATCATCAATACCGGTAAGAATGTTGAAGTCTGGAAGGCAAATGAAAAGAATTTCGGATTTATGGGAAAGTCAAAAGTATCTGAAACATCTTCCGGACGAGTCAACAAAGACAGGGGCAAGATCCAAAAACCTAGAGGTCTCGGCTCCGGATTCCAACGACAGCGTCAACGTTTTGAACAACGAGGCACTCAGCGGCGGTCAAAGGACAATAGGGGCTCGTCTAAACCCAACCCCTTTGTGAACGCTGAATGTAAGACCTTCAAACAGCTGACAGATGGAATCGAAAATTCGGAGCTGGCTCGAAGACGAGCAGCAAAGGAATGTCAGCACTGTGTATGGCCCGCTGACCGAAAAGGCAACCATAACACCATGAAATGCATTCGGGACATCAAATTGTCAAAAGGAACTGCCGATTACGGCCACCCGAAAGCATACCAAAAGATGAAGGTCGGGGCATACGACCAGTTGGACGATGAGGATGATGATTATATGATTGGAGAACCAGAAGAGGTTGAGGAAACTTCAGACGGAGAAAAACCATCCGGTTCGGAATCCGTTAATAGTGAGGAAGAAGATTCGGATGTGGCAGATAATTGGTGGGAGCATCAGGATAGCTCGGATTAATGGCAAGTATCGAGATAAAGTGAAGGATACAGAGATAGGTGGGAGAAAGCCTTTAGTTTTGGTTGTTACTAATAAATTCCGGTCGTCACCCTGAGGATTCCGGTAGGGATGAAACTGCTGGTCAGTAGTGACGCAACATAACAACTATAACCATGACACCATACGATACAAATAACCACGGTCGCATCAACTTCTTCGACTTAGCAGGCACACCCTGTACCCTCTTCGAACCAGAACCCCTCAACGCATTTGCAAGCATAAACGCAATACTCAACGAACCAGAAGAACCACTCGAATCTTACTTCTGGAACCAACCTCATTCACTAAAGCCTTGGAATCTATACTGGACAGAAGCAGCTCGAGACGGAGGTGGTTTGGCCATTGACGATCCTGTCTTTGGAGATTTCTGGACCAAATACAAGGGAATGCACGTTGAGTGTGAAGATTGGACTTTTTGCTGCTGCGAACACGACTGCAGGGACACAAGGACTACGTTCGGGAAAGCACCTGGTACTTTGTCAACAGATTACGAAGTGGAAGATCATTACCCTATAGACAATGTTTTTACATTCGAAGAACTACTATACGAAGAACCCATTTACAAGTGGTAGAACGATACTACCCTCAACGACCCGTTGTGGCCGAGTCATTGTCGAAAGGATGACTACCAAACGAAAATACTCACCCTCAGAGGAGGAACCCTCAATCAAACGCCAAAACACCTCAGACGATTTTGTCTACTACGAAACAAAACATGTACACAAGATCCCCAAAACCAGAATTGGAGAACGACCCGTATTCCCATTCTTTGTAGACCACACGGACAGCGGAGGAAAAATACAGCAGTTTCCGGTCTGAGCCATGCTGGATTTGGGATCGACATCTTTTACCATGTTACCTCAGTGTGCCAAGGTATTCAAGATTCCAGTAGTCAGACAGTCAAAAGGAATGAAAGCAAAGGATTTTAGCGGTAAGTCAAGACAACTTTCTGGATTATATACAGTACCGTTAGGATTGGCCTTTGGAAACCATCGCACACTTGAAACATTCGAGATTGTGCCGATGCATACTGACTACGACGTTCTTATACCTGCTTGGTATTTGAAACAACATAAGGCGCAGGGAGCAACATACGGATGTTTGCACTTCACCGAGTGTGAACAGAAATGTTACAATCACGGACATCTTCACACAAATTGGGAGATTACGTACGACGATCGTATCGCTACCCGAACCGACGCCATAAATATCGGTACCTTGTGTTTCGCATCAACAAGCATATTGGCAGAAAAACTCCCTCAGCAGTACCATAAGTGGATGTTACTGTTCGACCCTCACGAAGCTGAAAAGCTACCCTCTCACGGACCACATGATCATCAGATTAACTTGAAAGTACCCGACGATCAGGTTAAAGTCGGACCAATATACCAACTTTCACGCAAAGAAGAACGGTTACTCAAGGAATACATCGATAAGATGGTATGAGAAGGAAAAATAAAACCGTCCATGGGACAAGCCGGATCACCAATCCTTTTTGTGCTCAAACCAAATGGACGAGGCCTGCGTCTTTGTGTCGATTATCGGAGACTTAACGATTTGACAATCAAGGACAAGACGGCTCTACCTTTGATGGATGAGTTACAAAGCAGAATGAAGGGAGCAACCTGGATTACAAAGTTGGATATGAAATCAGGATATCATTTAATTCGAATGGCCAAAGGAGATGAATGGAAAACGGCCTTCAGAACAAAATTCGGATCGTAGGAATATACGGTCATGCCGTTCAGCCTCACCAACGCACCAGCTACTTTTCAACGTTGAATGAAGGGTATCCTCCAACCATTCTTAGGAGGACTTAACGACATTACGGTTGTCTATATCGACGATGTCCTTATCGCTACCAAGGGAACACAAAAAGAACACCACGAATATGTAGGCAAAATACTTCAAGTCCTACAAAATAACAATCTCATGGTGGAAATCGATAAATGCGAATTCGACAAACAAGAGGTTGAATTCCTCGGATTCCTTGTCAGCGGCGAAGGACTTAAGATGGCACCAAGTCGAAGTGAAGCCATAACAAAATGGCCAATGCCTAATAACCAAAAGGAAGTTCAGGTTATTATGGGCTTGTGGAACTTTTATCGACGATTCATCAAGGGATTCGCCGGTATTGTCGCACCTATTACGGACACCCTCAAAGGCGACGGAAAGAACTTTCAGTTCGGAGATGCAGCCAAGGCAGCATATTATAAGATTTGCATCTTATTTGCGGCAGAAAATACACCAATACTTCGACATTACGACGACGATAGACCAGCAATGGTCGAAACGGATGCATCGGATTTTGCTATGGGAGCAGTCATGTCACAAAAGTTTGATGACGGCAAAATACATCCGGTCGCCTTCATTTCAAAGAAGTTCTCGCCAGCCGAACTGAATTACCAAATATACGATAAGGAAATGCTCGCCATCGTATACGCATTCAAAACATGGAGATGTTATCTTCAAGGAGCAATACATACAACAACAGTCTTTTCCGATCACAGGAACCTCCAATACTTCAAAGAAACACAACAGCTCAATCGAAGACAAGCACGATGGGCAGAAGTATTGCAAGAATACAATTTTAAGATTGTTTATCGAAAAGGAGCGGCTAACGGAAAAGCCGATGCGTTATCAAGTCGCCCAGAGTTCGCCCTAAAAGAGGGGGGTACAACTTCGGCAACCTTGTTAGGACCAGGTCATTGGTTAGAGGTCGGAGCGATGGATCTGGACAATGAAGATTGGGAAGAAATCAGTTTGGCAGGATTTACGGTTAGTCAGTTGACAGAAACAATGAAAGAGAAGTTTAAGAAGGAAATGGGTCAAGATGAGGAATATCAAGGGATATTACGGAAGGTGCAGGAGAAAAATCAGGATGTTGACGGACGGTTTGGAATAGATGGAGAAGGAATGTTGTGTTGGAAAGGAAGGTTATATGTACCAGACGGATTTCGGAAGGAGGTACTCCACCAGGAACACGACTCACGTATCGCCGGACACTTCGGTCGCGAACGCACCTTGGAACTTATCACGAGGAATTTTTATTGGCCTAAGCTCGAAGACGACGTACGGGAATACTGCAACAAATGCGACTCATGCCAACGGACAAAAACACCACGGCATGTGAAGCATGGGTTATTACATCCACTCGAACTACCATCCTCACGATGGACTTATATATCGGTCGATTTCATCACCGACTTACCGGAGTCCAACGGAAACAAGAACATCATGGTAGTAGTCGACAGGTTTACTAAAATGGCACACTTTATCCCCACAGACAAACGAGAATCATCCACAGTCGCAAGACTATTTCTTAACAACGTCTGGAAATATCACGGCATGCCTCTGGATATAGTTTCGGACCGCGACGCAGTTTTTACCGGTCATTTTCTTGCAGACTTATATCAGTTCCTTGGCATCAAGCGATCAATGTCTACAGCTTTTCATCCACAGACAGACGGACAAACTGAACGCATTAATCAGACCATTGAACATTACCTGCGTACATATTGTAACTACGAACAGTCTAACTGGAGCGAAATATTACCCATGGCCGAATATGCATACAACAATTCGAAACATGCGTCGACGAAGATTACGCCCTTCTACGCCAACTATGGTTATGAAGCACGTACGAATTGGCCAACAGAGGTTCAGTTTCGAAATCCCGGTTCAGAACTGTACGCACATTACATGGTCGAAGTTTATAGACGTCTGGAACAACAGCTGGAAGTGACCAAGGAACAGATGGGTCAATACTATGATCGAAAGCGACACCCAGCTCCTCAGTACAAAATCGGAGATTGGGTCATGCTTAACGGAAGCAATATTTGGACAAAACGGCAGTGTCGGAAGCTTGACGATAAGATGTACGGACCGTTCAAAATTATCAAGGTCGGAGGCAACAAACGATGGTGTCGACTCGAACTCCCCACTACATGGGAGATCCACCCGGCCTTCAACGTCGCTTTATTCGAACCATATCGGGGTGATCCCTTAGAGAGGGAGGTACCTCCAATCGAGGCTGACGATGGTGGTTGGGCACCTGAGTCAATTGTCGCAAGCGGACCAACGGATAACGATCATCGAAAGCACGTCTTTCTAGTCAAATGGTATGGATATTCTCACGACGAAAATACCTGGGAATCATGGGAACATCTTAACGACGTCGCCCCCGAACTTATTACCGAATACTACACCAAGAATCCAGTGATGGAGAAGGACTCCCGATGGAAATCTCAAGGGAAGAAACCTTTGGTACGAAAGAGAAGGAAATTATGAATTTCATTTGTTAAACTGAAACCGCACTGAGTTACGCGGAGGTCATTATTATATTAAAAATAATTTTTATTTTTTTTATGTGATACACGCTGTCTGAGTGGTATCTATTGTTTGAACACTTTTTACGATGGAGATTCTGTTGAGGTCACCAGAGCTAGAGAGGGAGGTACTGTTA